>BLSH010135157.1:182484-207391 GCA_018402905.1 Glandirana rugosa
AAATAAGGGGCAACCCTATGTGACCGATTATGGAAACAAATTACACAAGAACTTCGTGAGGGTAAAAAGGAGGCGTAAGTATCAAGGATCTTAAAATAGGGTCGATTATAGAAGGTCGTACCTCGCATCAAATACCTTCAACCGAGAGAATTTTAAGTCGCAGAAACATAAGGGGAATACGAAGAATAAACACATTAAATATGACTTTGATTAACAGGACAATAGTGATAAAGGATCTAACGGGGAATGAAGGTGCAGATACTAGTCCAGACACAACAATCACTAGTCTTCCAGATTATTACGAAAAAGAGAACAACCACGTAAATGATAAACCTTGCCATTTCCTAAATGTCCTGCAGGACAATTTCATGGGTCAAATAGTAAATGCACCAACAAGAGAAAAAGCATTATTAGACCTTCTGATCACTAACAACACAGACCTGATCATAGACGTGGAAGTAAGGGGCAATCTAGGAAATAGTGATAACAGGACAATTAGTTTCAGTATAAATTACACAAATAAGAAGCATAAGGGGAATACAAAGACGCTGAATTTTAAGAGAGCCAACTTCCATAAACTACGCTCCATGCTGGAAGATATTAGCTGGGATAAAATTCTAGGAACTATGAATGCGGAGGAAAAATGGGAGTGCTTCAAGAACACATTAAACAAAGGTATTAGCCAGTGTATCCCAACGGGGAATAAATTTAAAAGGGCTAACCAAAGACCAGGATGGCTTAACGCCAACGTAAAGGCACACATAAAAGCAAAGGAGAAGGCCTTAAAAAAATACAAGACTGAGGGGACCATATAAGATTTTCATATCTATAAAACACGCAATAAGGAATGCAAAGGGGCAATCAGAGCAGCTAAGATAGAACATGAAAGACACATAGCAGAGGAGAGTAAAAGGAATCCCAATAAATTCTTTAAGTATATAAACAGTAAGAGAAGGAGGTCAGATCATGTTGGCCCCATAAAGAATGATGAAGGTAATCTGGTTGCAAAGGATGGAGAAATGGCAAAGGTGTTAAACTCATTTTTCTCCTCAGTATTCACGAAGGAAACAGGGGGCTCAATTATTCAGAACTACAATGCTGATCCTCACGGCACGTCACAGGAAGTACCCTGGCTGACTGAGGATAAAATCAGAAATAGGCTTGAAAAACTGAACACTAATAAGTCACCGGGACCAGATGGCTTACACCCGAGGGTCCTTAAGGAACTCAGCCAAGTTATTTCCAGACCCTTGTACCTAATCTTTAAGAGCAGTTTTCTGACTGGTATGATACCAGCTGATTGGAAGAAAGCCAATGTAGTACCAATATATAAAAAAGGACCAAGATATATCCCTGGGAATTACAGACCAATTAGCTTAACATCAATAATTGGCAAGCTCTTGGAGGGAATAATAAGGGATTACATACAAGATTATTGTAACGAGAATGGTATCATTAGTGGTAATCAGCATGGGTTCATGAAGGAACGTTCTTGCCAAACCAATCTTTTAACCTTCTATGAGGAGGTGAGCTGCCATCTAGATAAGGGAAGGCCTGTAGATGTGGTGTATCTGGATTTTGCGAAAGCATTTGATACAGTTCCCCATAAACGTTTACTGTACAAACTAAGGTCCCTCAACATGGATCAAGGGGTGAGCACCTGGATTGAAAATTGGCTACACGGGCGGGTCCAGAGGGTGGTGATAAATGGGGAGTACTCAGAATGGTCTAGTGTAGAAAGTGGAGTTCCCCAAGGTTCTGTCCTGGGACCAATCCTATTCAATTTATTCATAAACGACTTGGAGGACGGGGTGAAGAGCTCAATCTCAATATTTGCGGATGATACCAAGCTAAGCAGAGCAATAAACTCTCCACAGGATGTGGAAACCTTGCAAGAAGATCTGAGTAAATTAATGGGGTGGGCAGACAAGTGGCAGATGAGATTTAACGTATAAAAATGTAAGATAATGCATTTGGGTGCCAAGAACAAAAAAGCAAACTACTCACTAGGGGGAGAGCCTCTGGGGGAATCTAGAATGGAAAAAGACCTAGGGGTCCTGGTGGAGAACAGGCTCAGCAGTGGCATGCAATGCCAAGCTGCTGCAAACAAAGCTAACAAAGTGTTGGCATGCATCAAAAAAGGGATCAACTCCAGGGATAAATCAATAAATCTCCCACTATACAAATCTCTGGTGAGGCCACACCTGGAGTATGCCGTCCAGTTCTGGGCACCAGTCCTCAGGAAGGATGTGCTGGTATTGGAAAGGGTACAGAGAAGGGCCACAAAGCTTTTTAAGGGATTGGAGGACCTAAGTTATGAGGAAAGATTACAAGCACAGAACTTATTCTCTCTGGAGAAGAGACGCTTGAGAGGGGATATGATTTCAATGTACAAATACTGTACCGGTGACCCCACAGTAGGTACAAAACTATTCCGGGCAAGGGAGCACACAAAAACACGTGACCATTCACTAAAAATGGAAGAAACAAGGTTTAGACTTAAAAAGCGTAAAGGGTTCTTTACGGTGAGAGCAGTGAGGATGTGGAATTCTCTTCCACAAGCAGTAGTCTCTGCTGGGAGTCTAGAAAATTTAAAAAAACTATTAGTTGCACACCTAAGGGACCACAACATTGCGGGGTATACATTTTAATACTGATATTAAAAACACACACTTAGGTTGGACTTGATGGACTTGTGTCTTTTTTCAGCCTCGTTTACTATGTAACTATGAACGGCCCACAGGCATGAAGGGGAGATATTGGGGGAGTCATTGAGTCTAAAATATTCTCTAATTGCCTCTTCTATTTCTGCCTTCTTGACTGTGTCATCGAGGATGGATTCATTAAGTCTCCATCTTCGGGAGCAGTGTTGGTTTAGAGGGCGTCGAAGGGTCAAGAAGACCATAGCATGGTCTGACCATGTAGAATCTCTAATATATGACTTGGTGGCGAAAAGGATCACAGCGCTATTAACTAAAACGTGATCTATGCTGGCGAAGGAGCCATGCGGACTAGAGTAATGCGTGTAGTCGCGCATTGTTGGGTTGATCTCTCTCCAAATGTCTACAAGACCATTTTGAAATAATAGTCTAGCCACCCGAAGGCTCTGTTTGGTAGGTGGTATGATTTGTTTTCCCAAAGGGCGAGATTTGTCAAGGCCCGTATCAAATGCGATAGTTGAGTCTCCACCAAATATAACTGCCCCCTCCAGCAGAGGTGTGATAGTGTCACACATCAGCTGGAAGAATCTAAATTGGTTCTGATTGCGTGCGTAATATGAGACAAATGAGTATATTTGTTCGTCTATTGTCCCTTTTACCAAGATATACCTGCCCTCTGTATCTTTATGTACTGAAGTGAGGGAGAAGCGACAACTGCGAGATAAGAGAATGGCGACGCCTTTAGTCTTGCCTTCTGCATTTGAAACGTTGAAGGATGGGTAATTATGGTGAAGGAAGGATGGTTGGTGACGTTTAGGGAAATGCGTTTATTGCAGGAGTACCACGTCTATTTTGTGGGTTTGGAAATGCTGAAGGACTTTACGCCTCTTGACTGGGGTGTTAAGGCCTTGAGCATTGTGAAAAATTACCCATAGTTGGGGGGTGTTTGACACAGTGTGTTAGCCATGGAGCGGATGGTGGAAGCAAGCTAATATCCAGAGGGCACTTACTTCATGTTGCCCAAAAGTGGGATGGAGCAGATCTCTATGCAGTTGCTTCTCGAGATGGATTTCTACGAAACCAGGCAGGCTCTCCGGGCTGCACAATACAAAAAAGGGGAGATCAGATAAAGGCAAAAGAAAAGAGAGGGCAAAGAAAGAGGAAAGTAAAAGAATGCGAGGCTGAAGCGCCTCCAGACGGTGGGGGGGGGGGGACATTCCCACCGCCACCTTGTCAGGTAAAAATGTCCTCATCGGAGGTCCTCTGACCGGGAGAGGGCAAAAGACCAAATCTTCGGGACAGAGGGAGGGGCATGAGCACCACTCCAGCACTAGGGCACCCCTAAAAAAAACATAAAAACCTTGTAGGGGATTAAATGGATAAATGTGAACTTACACACAAAACATCATGTAATTATGAATAATAACTAGGAACACTTAAATGTATATAGATGCTCTATAGCAAAAAGTCAGTATTACAAACAATTCATTGGGTAGAGGCAATGAATTAGAATGACCCGGGAGCCAGGAGGGAAGGAAACGGGAGGAGAAGGGGGATAGCAAGATGCATAAGGGAAGAAGGTATGTAGCTCCATTTATTAAAGGGCCAGGGTTATGCCAACAGTTTAGTGGAGTAGCATTCAAATCAACTGGATGTAACAGGGGACCATCTAAAAGTAACAGCAGACCAAACCGTAGAGCAGGGTTTGTGTAGTTATAGGTTGTGATCAACATTCAGTCTGATCAAGGCAAGGTCGGTGGTGAACCGAGGTTCAAAGTTTAGATGCAAAGGGGTCTCCAGTGTGGATTCCTTAGGGGGGGCGAGCTTCCTTGGATTTCTTTGGTTTTGGATTTTTCCCTTCCGCAAACATAGAAAATGTATAGGTTTTACCCTTAAGCAAGAATTTGAGTTGAAAAGGGAAGAGCCACCAGTATTTTATATCCTTTTTGGACAAAATTAAAAGTAATGGCTTGAGAGTCCTCCGTTTTTGTATCGTAGAGGATGATAGGTCTGCAAAAATGTGGATCTCATGGCCCTTGGAAAGAGATTTTTGGCAGAGAGCCAAAATCACCTCCTCTTTAACTGCAAAAAAAAGTGGTTTCACCACAATGTCTTTGGGGCCCTATGTGCCCTGTCTAGTTCAAGCCTGTGTTGCAGAATATTTGGGGGTAAATCCTTGATGAGGAAGCATATTGTTTCAGGAACATCTTTGAAAGATTCTGGGATCCCTAAAATTGCCCCTTCTTGTTCCTATTTTCTATATCGTCTATTTTAGACAATGCAGATTCCAATTGTGTTTGAAGGTCTTGTATGCGGTCAGTATTTTGAATTGCCCTGGATATGGCGGAATCTAGCTTGTTTTCAATCATCTCTATGTGTGCACCTATATTCTGCAAGTCTGCTTTGATGTCGTTAGTAATTCTGCTGGCTGTATTTTGGAGGCCTCTGTCCAGTAGCTCAACAAATTTTGAGAAGAGGTCTGGGGTGAGCCCTTGGTGCAATAGATCCAGCTCCCTGGGCTGTATTGTGGTGTGTGATGGGCGAGAACCGCCACCCATGAGTGAAAGGCCCATCTCCTTCAGGGTATGATCAAGTAAGGATTCTGTGGAGGTTGGAGACAGTATGCCCTGGGGTGGTGTACTCATGTGCAGCCCTGCAGGTGGAAAGGGGTCTGGTAATGCCGCTGGGTGATGTATGAGACGGGCCAGAGCTACGAGCTGTGCTGCAGCCGCCATCAACTGGCTGCTAATGTCCCTTCTGGCCGACCCCGATGCTATCAATGGGGTCCAGAGGTGTTCCGGTTCTGAGTGGTGCAGGAACCGGAGTGAGATGGTATGTGTTCACAGCTCTAGGGTGCCCAATCTGCCAGAGTGGAACGGAGCTCCCGGACTACACATCCATGCTGGGTGCTGCCGCACATGCGCCCCACTTTATTTTAATTTTTTTATCACTTTTATTGCTATCATAAGAAATGTAAACATTACTTGTGATCCTCTTTATGGAGACATCTCTCCCTTGAAAGCAGGAGGTAAAAAAACGAAAAAAAAAAACAATGATCTCATGCTTCGCCCTCCGCCCAACAAATGTGATGAAAATGCCCATTGCGTCTGGTCTCCTAGACCATAGAGGTGATTGGAGATGATCCAGTCTCCAGTCACGTCTATCGTCATTGGCCACAACTGCCGGATCGGATCACGGGCTCCCTGGTGCACCGGAAAACAAGGCATGGGCATGGGTGAGTGGCGGGGAAAAAGTGATCCAGTGGCTAATCAGCTGCTCGTATCAATTTTATAGGGTATGGAATCGCTAGCTAAAAATGTTGATACCAGGCTTATGGTTGACAGCTGCAGGCATAATCCAGGTATAACCACTTGAGCACAATCGCATAGATATACATACATATACGGGCTTTGACAGCAATTGGTTAATGTTATAGAGAAGGGGTGGGGGATGGTCTTTGCAAGGGTGACAATGCTGCTTCTTCATAGACTTGATAAGGTGATTGAGTGTCACTAGCAAGATTACTGTAGAATATAATAATATTCTCTCAACATTTTGTAAACTTATATTAATGAGAAAAGTCCAGAAATAGAGAGTCCTTACAGTTCTTGTGTAAAAACTTAAAAATGGTTTCAATTATAAAATAGCATAAGATTACAAGAAACATATTAACCACTTGACCACTGGGTAATTAAACCCCCTTTAACAACCTGACTGATTTTCAGCTTTCAGTGATCTCGTATTTTGAATGACAATTAACTCAGTCATGCAACACTCACCCATATGAAATGTTTGTCCTTTTTTTTTCACACAAATAGAGCTTTCTTTTGGTGGTATTTAATCACCGCTGGGTTTTTTTTTTTTTTTTGCGCTATAATTAAAAAAAGTTGGTAAAAAAATGCATTAATCTTCGTTTGTGTTATAAAAATTTGCAAATTAGTAATTTTTCTTCATAAATTTTGGCCAAAATTTATACTGCTACATATCTTTGGTAAAAAAAAACAGGTATTAACAGGTTATTTCTCACACCCAGCATATGAATACCACAAATTATACCCCAAAACACATTCTGCTACTCCTCCTGAGTATGGTGATATCCCATGTGTGAGTTTTTTACACAGCCTGGCCATATACAGAGGCCCAACATGCAGGGAGCACCATCAGACGTTCTAGGAGTATAAATTACACATATAATTTCCCGACTACCTCTTGCACTTTTGAAGGTCCTGGAGCACCAGGACACTTGAAACGCTCCCAAAAAATGGCCCCATTTTGGAAAGCAAACACCCCAATGTATATACTATGAGGCATAATGAGTCTTTTGAACACGTCATATTTTCCACAAGTTTTTGGAAAATGTGGAAAGAAAATGAAAATGCATTTTTTTTTTTTACACAAAGTTGTCCATTTATACAATATTTCCAACACACAGCATGTACATAGCAAAAATTACACCCCAAAAAATATTCTGCTACTCCTCCTGAGTATGGCGATACCCCATGTGTGACACTTTTACACAGCCTGACCACATACAGAGGCCCAACATGCATGGAGCACCGTCAGGTGTTCTAGGGGCATAAATTACACATATAATTTGACTATCTATTACACTATTTTGAGGCACTGTGGTGGCATGGATGGGCACTGTAGTGGCACGGATGGGCAGTGTAGTGGCATGGGTGGGCACTGTAGTGGCATGGATGTGTCACGGATGAGAACTGATGTGGTATGGATGAGCATGAATAAGGCACAAATGAGCCATGGATGGGGATGGATGAGCCGTGTATGGGGATAACTGAGCATGGATGGGATGACTGAGCATGGATGGGGATCACTGAGCATGGATGGGGATGACTGAGCACGGATGGGGATGACTGAGCACGGATGGGGATGACTGAGCACGGATGGGGATGGATGAGCAAGGATGAGGATGGGTGAGCACAGATGGGGATGACTGAGCACAGATGGGGATGACTGAGCACGGATGAGGATGACTGAGCATGGATGAGGATGGGTGAGCACAGATGGGGATGACTGAGCATAGAAGAGTGGGTGAGCACAGCTGGGTGGGTGAGCATGGATGGCTAGATGGGTGAGCATTAATGGGTGGATGAGCGTGGATGGGTGAGCATGGCTGGATGGCTGGATGGGTGAGCATGGATGGCTGGATGGGTGAGCATGGATGGCTGGGTGGGTGAGCATGGATGGCTGGGTGGGTGAGCATGGATGGGTGAGGATGGCTGGCTGAGCATGGATGGCTGGCTGGGTGAGGATGGATGGGTGGGTGAGCATGGATGGGTGAGGATGGCTGACTGAATGGGGTGCAGCCTGGCACATAGCAGCACTGTGGGCACTACACATCCTGCCCACAGCGCTGCTGCATTGATCTCTCCCCTCACACTGCACCGATCGGAGCGGAGATGGGAGAGAAAAGCCGGAACTTCCGCCGGCTTGTTTACATGTGATCGCTCTGTCATTTGACGTAGTAAAAGGCCACTGCGAGCGGCCATTCACCGTGATCCCCCGGACCCGGTGGTCACGGATGTTCCTGGGTGCATGCCCCATGGGAGAACATGGGAGAACATCATAGTATGCCCTCCCAGAGTTAAGCAACCGCCCTGTAGCTGTCATTTGGCTATGGGGCGGTTGTTAAGTGGTTAAAATACAGAATGTAAAAATGATATATCAATAATGTAGTTATATTCTTAAGATAAATATTGTGTGTGTCATAAGATGTGTGTGTCTTCTCGTGTCTGTAGTCAAATGTGCTCCAAAATGTCTCCCCCCTCCTAACTTAAAAACTAGTCCTTTTGTTTCAATAAATGCAGGCTTCAATTCAACCACCTCCCCCTTTTACGTAACCGTAGGGATTGACGTAATACTAAACTCCCAGTTTCTATACATTGACATTCCATAAGAACATGGGGTGATGGAAATGGAACCAGCTCATGCCTCCTAATTAGTAACATACAGTGCCTTGAAAAAGTATTTATACCCCATGATATTTTTCACATTTTGTCATGTTACAACTAAAATCGTAAATGTATTTTATTGGCATTTTATGTGATACACCAACACAAAGTGGCACATGATTATGAAGTGGAAAGTAAATGATAAATGTTTTTCAAAAATGTTCACCAATAAATATCTAAAAAGTGTGGTGTGCATTTGTATTCAGCCCCCTTTTCTCTGATACCCCTAGCTAAAATCTAGTGGAATCAATTGCCCTCAGAAGTCACCCAATTAGTAAATAGAGTCAATTTATGTGTAATTTAATCTCAATATAAATACAGCTGTTCTGTGAAGCCCTCAATGGGCATTAATCAGAGAAGCAGCCAAGAGGCCCATGGTAACTCTGGAGGAACTGCAGAGATCCACAGCTCAGGTGGGAGAATCTGTCCATAGGACAACTATTAGTCGGGCACTCCACAAATCTCGCCTTTATGGAAGAATGGCAAGCCGAAAGCCATTGTTGAAAGGAATCCATTAGAGGTCCTGTTTGCAGTTTGTGAGAAGTCATGTGGGGGACACAGCAAATATGAGGAAGAAAGTGCTCTGGTCAGATGAGACCAAAATTGAACTTTTTGGCCTAAAAGCAAAACACTATGGGGTTGATTTACTAAAGCTGGGGAGTGGAAAAAACAGCGCAACTGTGCATGCTAGCCAATCAACTTCTAACCTAAGCTTGTTCAGTCAAGCTTTGAAAATAAAACCTTGAAGCTGATTGGTTTCTGTGCGGAGTTGCACCAAATTTTGCACTTTCAAGCTTTAGTAAATCAACCCCTATGTGTGGCAGAAAGCTAACACTGCAGATCACCCTGAAAACAGCATCCCCACCGTGGCAACATGGTTGTGGCAGCATCATGTTGTGGGAATGTTTTTCTTCAGCAGGGACAAGGAAGCTGGCCATAGTTGATGGGAAAATGGATGGAGCCAAATACAGAATACAAATCTTAGAAGAAAACCTGTTAGAGTCTGCAAAAGACTTGGGGCAGAGGTTCACCTACCAGCAGGACAACAACCCTAAGCATACAGCCAGTGCTACAATGGCATGGTTTAGATCAAATCATATTTATGTGTTAGAATAGCCCAGTCAAAGTCCAGACCTAAATCCAAATGGGAATGGGAATCTATGGCAAGAACATTTCTGTTCACAGATGCTCTCTAATCTGACAGAGTTTGAGCTATTTTGCAGAAGAATGGGCAAAAATGTCACTCTCTAGATGTGCAAAGCTGATGGAAACATACCCAAAAAGACTTGCAGCTGTAATTGCAGTGAAAGGTGGTTCTACAAAGTATTGACTCGGTGGGGGCTGAATACAAATGCACGCCACACTTTTCAGATATTTATTTGTAAAACATTTTGAAAACCATGTATCATTTTCCTTCCACTTCACAATTATGTGCCACTTTGTGTTGGTCTATCACATAAAATCCCAATACATTTACGTTTTTGGTTGTAACATGGCAAAATGTGGAAAATTTCAAGGGCTATGAATACTTTTTCAAGGCACTGTATGTAAGCTCTCCAAAGAAATGCATAATGAAACCTTTATATATCTTTTCACACAGACTGTAAAATCGATTTGGTACTATTCCAAATCTAGAAGAGATAATATATACAACTCAATTATACTATTAAGATCCAACACATTCATACATATGTTAGCAATGTTAATAAACAAATATTAAATATTAGATTAAGGAAAGCTTCTAACAATTACCAGGTAAAAAAGAAAGTCTTACCTCAATTTTATAATTTTTTTCTGATTACCAGGGGACAAATTAAATGTAGCAATTTGTTCCATCTTCCTATGGCCGGCTTAAGGCTAGCCATAAGGTCAGACAGGGTGCCCCTCCCGCCACAGCCAACAAATAGCAAACAGATGGCTGCTTTGAGACTGCACTTTTCTCCACCTCCAACCATTTGTTTGTGACAAATGCGTTATGAGGAATGCAGGGGAAGGGGGTGTGTTATCTAAAATGTTTAAGGCAATTGTCCAGAGATGGAGAAATTGCAATCTGCTAATGCCCTTGCTAGCTCCCTAGCTTTGTGTTCGGTCAGCTGGGGTAGCGCTCTTTCTGACCTTAAAGCTAGCTTTAGATAGAACCTGGGCGGATGAGACAAAGTTTTATATGTACCTAGTTTCTGAGGGAACAGGACAAGTTAAGAAAAATTGAAGTGGGATGAATTCTTGAAAGTGTATTTCCACTGGTGCGGTCAACTTTGACTCCCCCCCCCATGCAATTGTGATGCTTTCCCATTCACATAAGATACACAGAATACCTATAGGCATACATAGTACTCTTCTATGTTTAGAATAACTTTGATTGTTTAGGATAGCTCATAATGTGCAACTAAGACCCCTTTCACATTATTTTCAGGCGTTTTGAAAATGGCCTCCCATGCAGCCCCAGTGTGAAAGCCCGAGTGCTTTCACACTGGGACGGTGTGCTTTCAGAACAGGAAAAAAAGTCCTGCAAGCTTCAGCTTTGGGGCGGGTTGGGAGTGGTGTATACACATTGGAGCGAATGAGCAGCGATTCGGAAGTGCCGCAACATGGACAATTTTAACCCCTTCTTGGGGGTTAAAAGTGGCCCGCTAGTGGCCGAAAAGCGCATTTTAAACAATGGTAAAATGGCGCTAAAACTAGCAGTGCTTTATCGCTAACGGACCCATCGCCCCAGTGTGAAAGGGGTCTAAGGGGACAGACTCAGACAGTTTTTTTTAAGTACATTAAGATACAGTATACCACCCAAACCTTCACTTTTTTTACCTTTTGTTAGTGACAGTGTGCACAACTAGTTTACAACTAATAATTAAAACTGTCAACACAGTAAAGACAGGGATAATTAGGGTAAATATTACCTTGCGGCCCCCTACATGGGAGAAACCTAGGTAGGATTTTGAAAGCTGAAAAACAAGTTAAAAGGTAATCAGCAATTTTTAATTGTTTTTTTTCAAGCTTTGCTATGTGAATTAAAATATGTAACAAATATAAAGAAGTATCAACCCAATTTGGCTGCAAAAGTGGAATTACACCTTAGAAAACTAATACAGCCACTATATCTAAAGACCAATAAGCTTCAATAAAATAGGTTTTTGTCTGTAGATTTAGATATGCTTTAAAGTGGTTGTAAACAATTTTGAACCACTTTAACCTACAGGTAAGCCTATAATAAGGCGTACCTGTAGATTCCGTGAATATCTCCTAAACTTGCACAGCTTAGGAGATATTCACTGTATCCGATGTCATTGGCACATGCGCACTGAAGAAATGGCCCTAAGGTGCCGTTTCTTCTGTTCTCGTGCCGTGACCAGCGGCTCCCGTACTGCCTTAACTCCCTTGGCCATGGAGTTCACCAGAGCTTCACAGGTTGCCACTGGAGTCCTCTTCCATGATGACATCACGGAGCTGGTGGATGTTCGAGACCTTTCACTCCTCCACCTCCCATTGAGAATGCCCCACAGATGCTCAATAGGGGTTAGGTCTGGAGATATGCTTGGCCAGTCCATCACTTTTACTCTCAGCTTCTTTAGCAAGGCAGTGGTCATCTTTGAAGTGCATTTGGGGTTGTTATCATGTTGGAATACTGCCCTGCAGCCCAGTCTCCGAAGGGAGGGGATCATGCTCTGCTTCAATATGTCACAGTACATGTTGGCACTCATGTTTCCCTCAATGCACTGTAGCTCCCCAGTGCCGGCAGCACTCAGGCGGCCCCAGACCATGACACTCCCAGCACCATGCTTGACTATAGGCAAGACACACTTGTCTTTGTACTCCTCACCTGGTTGCCGCCCACATGCTTGACACCATCTGAATCAAATACGTTTATTTGGTTTCATCAGACCACAGGACATGGTTCCAGTAATCCATGGCCTTAGTTTGCTTGTCTTCAGCAAACTGTTTTCTTGTGCATTATCTTTAGAAGAGGCTTCCTTCTGGGACGACAGCTATGCTGACCAATTTGATGCAGTGTGCAGCATATGGTCTGAGCACTGACAGGCTGATCCCCCACCCCTTCAACCTCTGGAGCAATGCTGGCAGCACTCATACATCTATTTTCCAAAGACAACCTCTGGATATGACGCTGAGCACATGCACGTGCGAGGCCTATTCTGGAACATGTCCTGTTAAACCACTGTATGGTCTTGGCCACCGTGCTGCAGCTCAGTTTCAGGGTCTTGGCAATATTCTTATAGCCTAGGCCATCTTTATGTAGAGCAACAATTCTTTTTTTCAGATCCTCAGAGAGTTCTTTGCCATGGGGTGCCATGTTGAACCTCCAGTGACCAGTATGAGAGAGTGAGAGCGATAACAACAAATTTAACACACCTGCTCCCCATTCACACCTGAGACCTAGTAACATTAACGAGTCACATGACACCGGGGAGGGAAAAATGGGCCAAATGTGGACATTTTCACTTAGGGATGTACTCACTTTTGTTGCCAGTGGTTTAGACATTAATGGCTGTGTGTTGAGTTATTTTGAGGGGACAGCAAATTTACACTGTTATACAAGCTGTACACTCACTACTTTACATTGTAGCAAAGTATAATTTCTTCAGTGTTGTCACATGAAAAGATATAATAAAATATTTACAAAAATGTGAGGGGTGTACTCACGTTTATGAGATACTGTATATATAAATATATATTTGGACACAGGCACAAATTTTGTTTCTTCAGGTATTTACCAAAACATATTCAAGCTATAGTTATATGACGATAACGGTTTAAGAATTACAGCTCTTAAGAATAGCCATCTCCCCTTTTTCAAGTGACCAAGCGTAATTGGACAATTGAATCAAAAGCTGTTTCATGGCCAGGTGTGGGCTACTCTTTCGCTATTTCTTTATCAATTAAGTAGGTAAAAGGCCTGGAGTTGATTCTAAGTGTGGTATTTGCATTTGGAATCTATTGCTGTGAACCTACATCATGCATTCAAAGGAGATGTCCATGCAAGTGAAACAGGCCATTGTAAAGCTTAAAAAAATGAAACAAATTCATCAGAGAGATAGTAGCAACACTATGAGTGGACAAATTAACAGTTGGGTACATTCTGAGGAAAGAAGAACGCACAGGTGAGCTCAGCAACATAAAAAGGCCTGGACATCCACGGAAGACAACAGTGGTGGATGATCTGTAAACAACAGTGTTGCACTGAAAAACTACCTAAATAAATAACATTTGTACGTAGTGATGGAAAATCTGTGCAATCAGTAATCAGAAAACAAACACTGATAAGCGTAAAATCCCATAATATATGCAAATAGGCAAATAAATGAATGCATATACATTGATTGAATTGACCTATGAAATCAACAACAAAAGGCATTTTAAATATGTGCAATTGGCATTTCATAAAGTATAAAAGTGATCAGATAAATAAAGTCCACCATTAAAGTCCAAGGTGAAAAAGTGTGATGAGCTCCAAAGGTTAATGAGCAACCTTCATTTCGCTGCACCACAGTGATGTCTAGCAAAATTTGTGACAGTTCCACCACCAAACAGTTAAAATATGTGCTTACCACAGCACAATGACCACCTATTATGGGGGATCAGCGGGAGATTTTTCACAAGTGATCTCAGTCTCTAGGTCCGCCCAGGGGAGAATGAACTATCTGATATCCACTCCTCACAAGCCGTTCACTCATAAGCTCCACATCATAGACCAAAGGCACAGGGACCCATGAGAAATAAAACCACCATAGCGTGAATACATATAACATATGATTGAGTGGTGGATGATCACAGGATAAAGTAAAGGAAAACCCATTCACAACATCCAGACAAGTGAAGGACACTATCCAGGAGGTGGGCGTATCATTGTCAAGACTTCATGAGAGCAAATACAGAGGGTTCAACACAAGGTGCAAACCATTCATAAGCCTGAAGAATAGAGAAGCCAGATTAGTCTTTGACAAAAAACTCCTAAAAAAACAGTCCAGTTCTGGAAAAGGGTTCTTTGGACAGATGAAACTAGGATTAATCTGTACCAGAATGATGGGAAGAAAAAAGTGTGGAGAAGGCTTGGAACAGCTCATGATCCAAAGCACACAGTGTCATCTGTAAAGCATGGTGGAGGCAGTGTGATGGCATGGGCATGCATGGCTTCCAGTGGCACTGCGTCATTAGTGTTTATTGATGATGTGACAGAAGCAGTCAGATGCATTCTGCAGTGTTTACAGATATACTGTCAGCCCAGATTCAGCCAAATGCAGCAAAGTTGATTGTATGGCATTTCGCAGTACGGATGGACAATGATCCAAAACACATTGCAAAAGCAACCCAGAAGCTTTTGAAGAAAAAAAGTGGAATATTCTGCAATAGCCGAGTCAATCACCTGATCTAAACCCAATTGAGCATGCATTTAACTTGCTGAAGGCAAAACTAAAGGCAGAAAGACCCACAAAGAAAGAACAGCTGCAGTTAGAGCCTGGCAAAGCAACAGAAAGGAGGAAACCCAGTCTTTGGTAATGTCCATGGGTTCCAGACTTCAGACAGTCATTGCCAGTAAAGGATTCTCAACAAAATATTAAAAATGAACATTATATTTATGATTATATTCATTTGTCCAATTAAATTTGAGACCCTGAAAATGGGGAGACTGTATAAAAATTGTTGCAGTTCCTAAACTTTGTACTTGATATTTATGTTCAACCCCTTGAATTAAAGCTGAAAGTCTGCACTTCAAATTCATTTGGATTGTTTAATTTTAATTTTATTCTGGTGGCATACAGAGCCAAAATAATGAAAATTGTCCCTGTGCCCAAATATATATGGAGCTAACTGTATATATATATATACTGTATTTAAATGAATGCATAGGTATGTGAGGTTAGCAAACACAATTCACTAGGTAAACTGTGTTTTACACATGAAAAAATAGAATAAAGCTACTTTCACACTGAGGCACTTTACAGGTGCTATTTAGTAATAGAATGCAATTTAGCCTTAAACAATAAAGAACACTTTTAATTGAACGTTATGCCTGCAGCAGTTCTAGGCAAAAAGGCAATATTTGTCAAACATACAATAGTTACATAGTTAGTCTGGTTGAAAAAAGACACAAGTTCATCTAGTTCTTTTATTGAAATTTTCAAGACAAGTATGCATCAAAGAAGTATATCAACATTCCATTAACATATGTCTTGGTAAGATGGGTATTGCATGAGAATCATATAGATGTCTTCTAACACTCACACCTGATGTAACGTTTCTCTCAGTAAACCACATCAAGATAAGCATTGAAATAATGACATGTAACTGAACAATAGGTATGTTTTGGCTTCCCCATTGCTCCTCCAAGATCAATATGAGGGGGGGGGGGGGCATGACAATATGGCCCAAATTCCCACTCCCCTTCATTATGGCATGAGTGAAGGTGAGAAATCGAAACAGTGTGTTAAAGTGATGGTCGGGGTACTATGTCTTCCCCTTCAAAACCTCATTTACTACTAAACATCACCTATTGCCTATCTCCCTAGTAGATCAGAGGAAGAAAGTAGAGAGGTAACCAAAAGAGATGGAAAAGAAAAAGAAGAAAAGAGTATAAGGTGGAGGGAAAAGTGCACTCTATAAAACCTGTCCGATCTCTAGTGCTTCATATGGGATCAGACAAGTATTTAATTCATGGTTCCCTAATTTTATCAAATGTGGCCTGTTTGTCAAGTAATATTGCTGTAAGGCATTGATTAACCATGATTCACAACAACTTCACTTTCACCAAGTCGAAAGGGATTCTGGGTGACCTCCAGGACCTGGCTATTGCAATCCTGGCTGCCATGAAGTTGAATGCTATGAATTTCCTTGCATGTCCCATCAGCTGGGCATCCCAGAAATGTCTGCTGAGGTGACTTAATTAGATTTACCTTGGTTAGTGAGTAAATAAAGTTTTAAATGCAAATTAAAATCGTTTGATTTTTTGGACATGACCACCATGTGTGTAACACTGTACCCGAAAGCAAGTAGCGGTAGCCCCTGGGACATATGCAGCCACTCTCACCGGTACCATGTACCATCGCATCAAAACTTTATCATTTGCTTCAATCAACAATGTATTTATGTATGATTTCCAAGCACATTGTGTCAAGTCCATCTAATTCAACCAATATAAGGGAAAAAGAAAAAAAAGTACAATACTATATACACAATCCTTTACCCACAGTTGTTCCAGAGGAAGGCAAAAAACCCAGGAAAGCATAATCCAATTTCATCCATAGGATCAAAGAAGCTATTAAAACCAACAAATCAGATTGTCCTACATTTAAGTCAATGCAATGAAGCGGTATATGAAGAAAGATTTTGATTGCTGACACATTAGTATGGAAGCACAGGTCTAGAATACAGTATGCATTATTGCATGCATGGATGCTACCTAGTTGCATAATATAGATTGGATATGTATGCTGAATGGGTGAAATGCCTCTATGCTTGCCGTGATAAAAAGGGATTAAGTATTTCAAATGGGACTCTGAGGGCTTCTGATTATTGTAATATTTACAAATACTGAATTTTGTCATCTTTTTTGAAATCCAATAAATGTCTTTCTCTGAATAACCAAGTTGCTGCGGGAGAATTCCGTTAGATTGAAGGAGTTTTGCATTGAATTGGTGTAATACTGTTTCCATAGTAGCACTAATAATTATGATAATCATTAGTCATCACTCATTAGTCATTTGTTTTACTGTGGTGTGTATATGCACACTTACCTTAACCACTTAAATTCCCAACCGCATTTTAACCACTAAATGACCGTGCTGTAGCTGAAAGACAACTACTCATTCTGGGAGGGCTCATTCTGAAAGACGGCTCTCTCGTTCTGGGAGGGACTTCATGGACATACTCCCAGAACCGCTCCCCTCTGTGTGCCCCCTGTAGACACAGCTGACCACAGATCAAGGTAAAGGGCTAATCGCAGCAGCTCTTTACCATGTGATCAGCTGTGTCCAATCATAGCTGATCACATGTAAACAAGCCTGGCTGCTATCGGCATTCTTTTCCTCGCAAGCTGTCACAGCGTGTGACAGAGGACATTTACACACATAATCAGGGCACTGATTATCAGTGCAGCCCATCAGTGACACCTGATCAGTGCACATCAGTAAAGGAGGAAAATTACTTATTTGCAAATTTTTATAACTGAAACTAAGAATTTATCTGTCTCAAAAAATTATAAAAATTTTATATGGGTACAGTGTTGCATGACTGCGCAAATTGTCATTCAAAGTGTGACAGAGCTGGAAATTGGCCAGGGCAGGAAGATGTTGAAAGTGGCCACTATTGAAGTGATTAAAAAGGTATGTGGATAGCGTTTATTTATACTAGTGCTGTTTAACCAGTTGCCGACCGCCCGCCGTTTCTTGACGGCGGCAACTTGGTTCGTCATCACACGTTCACTGTGTTCCGGGGGAGCCAGGGAGCGGGTAGGGTGGACTTGTTCTGCCAAAAGGGCCACCCCTCACATTTTTGTAAATATTTTATTATATCTTTTCATGTGACAACACTGAAGAAATGACACTTTGCTACAATGTAAAGTAGTGTACAGTTTGTATAACAGTGTAAATTTGCTGTCCCCTCAAAATAACGCAACACACAGCCATTAATGTCTAAACCGCTGGCAACAAAAGTGAGTACAACCCGAAGTGAAAATGTCTAAATTGGGCCCAATTAGCCATTTTCCTTCCCCGGTGTCATGTGACTCATTAGTGTTTCAAGGTCTCAGGTGTGAATGGGGAGCAGGTGTGTTTAATGTGGTGTTATCGCTCTCACTCTCTCATACTGGTCACTGGAGGTTCAACATGGCATCTCATGGCAAAGAACTCTCTGAGGATCTGAAAAAAAGAATTGTTGCTCTACATAAACATGGCCTAGGCCATAAGAAGATTGCCAAGACCCTGAAACTGAGCTGCAGCATGGTGGCCAAGAACATACAGCGGTTTTAACAGTACAGGTTCCACTCAGAACAGGCCTCGCCATGGTTGACCAAAAAGTTGAGTGCACATGCTCAGTATCATATCCAGAGGTTGTCTTTGGGAAATAGACGTATGAGTGATGCCAGCATTGCTGCAGAGGTTGAAGGGGGGGGTCAGCCTGTCGGTGCTCAGACCATACGCCGCGCACTGCAACAAATTGGTCTGCATGACTGCCTTCCCAGAAGGAAGCCTCTTTTGAAGATGATGCACAAGAAAGCCCGCAAACAGTTTGCTGAAGACAAGCAGACTAAGGACATGGGTTACTGGAACCATGTCCTGTGGTCTGATTAGACCAAGATAAACGTATTTGGTTTAGATGGTGTCAAGTGTGTGCATTGGCAACCAGGTGAGGAGTACAAAGACAAGTGTGTCTTGCGTAAACAGTCAAGCATGGTGGTGAGAGTGTCATGGTCTGGGGCTGCATGAGTGGTGCTGGCACTGGGGAGCTACAGTTCATTGAGGGAACCATGAATTGCAACATGGACTGTGACATACTGAAGCAGAGCCTGATCCCCTCCCTTGGGAGACTGGGCCGCAGGGCAGCATTCCAACATGATAACGGCCCCAGTAACACCTCCAAGACGACCATTGCCTTGCTAAAACAGATGAGGGTAAAGGTGATGGACTGGCCAAGCATGTCTCCAGACCTAACCCCTATTGAGCATCTGTGGGGCATCCTCAAATGGAAGGTGGAGGAGTGCAAGGTCTCTAACATCCACCAGCTCAGTCCTGTCACCATGGAGGAGTGGAAGAGGACTCCAATGGCAACCTGTGAAGCTCTGGTGAACTCCATGTTCAAGAGGGTTAAGGCAGTGCTGGAAAATAATGGCGGCCACACAAAATATTGACGCTTTGGGCCCAATATGGACATTTTCTCTTGGGGGTACTCACTTTTGTTGCCAGCGGTTTAGACATTAATGGCTGTGTGTTGAGTTCCTTTGAGGGGACAGCAAATTTACACTGTTATTAAAGCTATACACTCACTACTTTACATTATAGCAAAGTGCAATTTCATCAGTTTTGTCACATGAAAAGATATAATAAAATATTTACAAAAATGTGAGGGGTGTACTCACATTTGTGAGATAATATATATATATATATATTTATGGTCGTGGCTCTCTGACCGAAGATAGATGTGGATCACATAAAAATGCGACAAGACTTACAACATAAATAGACCTGAGGTGTGCCCTGGTCATCTGGTCAGTATGCCAAGGGAAGGGGCATACCCTATATAAGTAATGGAGATTATGGAGAATTATGTGCTGAGAAGTGCCCTAAAAAAGGAGATGGGAGGCAGGGTATCGCACACTGGAACTGAGCATGGGGGAGTGAGCTGCTTAAATACCCTCCAGGCTCCTCCCATAAGTTCAGGCCACAATACTGGCCTTCTTATTTATGGTCGTGGCCCTCTGACCGATGATAGATGTGGATCACATAAACATGAGACAAGACTTACAACATACATAGACCTGAGGTGTGCCCTGGTCATCTGGTTTGTATGCCAAGCGAAGGGGGCAAAAATATCCAGTTTAGGGAAGTAGTCCTTTATGAGTACTCATTGAGCAAGTTTGGTGAAGGTTTATGTCATCTCCAGCTGAAAATTTGGAATGTATCTAGCAAAGCAGCCTGACTTCCATCTACCTAATTCCTTGATCACTAGGTGTGGTACCCCGTGCTGAAATGCAGCCGAGGCTGCTGCAATCTGTAAGGAATGTCCGGAGTACCGACCGGGGTCAAGGCCTAAGTTGACCTATAGGATCTTAGCATGCCTGATAAATTGGCTGCCACTCAGAGAGCTGGTTGGAAAAGGCAATGACAGGCTAGAGTCAGATTGACTGGGCAGGTGAGACAGTAGCCGGTCGAGTCCCACCACTGGGCACCAGGCGTTGTTAGTCTGAAAGAGGTTGATGTAGACCCCCGGGTCCGGATTGTTGAGTTCTGGAGACCGCGACATGAAGGACGTAATAGTCTTGGATGCTTGTCAGGTGGCGTCTGCATAGTATCTGGCTGCTAGTGCCACTAAAGGTGAATTCCCTAGGCCACAGAAAACCATAGAAGGCCAGGTAGATGGCCGCTTGGACGACTAGATTGGGCAGAACCCCGAATGGGAACGTGCCAGGATTTTAGACATGTCCCTAAAAATAGCATTTGTGACGGGTAAGCATTTTCCATTGGCTACAGGCTGATGTTTCTGGATGCCACATAGGAGGGATCTCATTGTGTGGGCTGTGAACACAGATGGCTTTCCAGGGTCCTGTAAGGACAGGAAATGCTGGAGGCCAGCTGAGAATGGCTTGATAGTGTTATGAGAAAGAGCCAGCTGCATGTGGCAATACGATACGAAGGATAGGACATTCCTTGTGTCACCTGTTGTTGCTCCAGAGTGTGAGCTGCTGCCCTAATGGGATAGAGTTAACAAAAGGGGTATGACTAAAACTGGGGACCTGAAGGACTTCTGGTGGCCATGACCCATGCGAATTAGTGATGGCCAAAAATTGCAACGAGGCTGCAGTATCCGTGACTACCTGAGGTGATAAAGCTGATGCTAATGGAATAAACATAGATATGCTGTTCCAGTTTGCGAGGATTTTGCCCTACATTTTCATATTCATTATTGCTGCTGGATCCAGCCTGAGAACTTGATAGGGGTTTGTACCTAAGAGAGGAAGACTAAGAGGCGTGAAATGAAGGACCGCCTCTGAGGGATAATTTTTACGGCAAAGTTAAGCATCCCTGATAGGGATTTTGGCTGTCTCTTAGTACGCCCTACGAAAGGCTAAAGGCGTGAATGACCGACTTGATTTGGAACAATTGGTTGGGAGGTAGGGCTCTGCTATGGGCACGTAGATTGCCAAATACCACTCCTAGTACATATGTAAGGTTACTGCAGGATGCAGACTTGGTCACCTGGTGTGGTTATGTGGGGGCCAGCAAGCTCTGACTGGTACCAAAGGTGGGGGGAAAGCTGAGGGGCATCTAGTAACTGTATGAGAACACCAGTTCGTGTACGGTGGAGGACTGACAAATAGGGATGAGGCCAACACCCCCGGTTCGGTTCGCACCAGAACATGCGAACAGACAAAAAGTTTGCGCGAACATTCAACCACCGTTAAAGTCTATGGGACCCAAACATGAAAAATCAAAAGTGCTCATTTTAAAGGCTTATGTTATTGCCCTAAAAAGTGTATGGGGACCCGGGTCCTGTCCTAGGGGACATGCATCAATGAAAAAAAACTTTTTTAAATCAATCGTTTTTTTCAGGAGCAGTGATTTTAATAATGCTTAAAGTGAAAAAATGGAAAATTCCGTTAAATATTGCGCCTGGGGGGGGGGGCAGGGCCGTCTTACTGAGCGGGCACCCCTGGGCACTTGCCGGGGGCCCCAGGTGAACATGGGGCCCCATCAGGGCCGGTTCTGTGCTATCACAATAAATCAGAACGACTGCAGTCTGGTCTCTGCTGGCTGCATGACAGCTATCCGTGCCGGGGCTTGGCTTGGGAGTCATGTGTCTGCGGGCAGGCGGCCACTTCTGTACTACTTCTGCCTCTGCTCGTCGGGCTGGCTGTCACTCCAACTCTTCCTTTCCTGTCTCCTCTCTCCTTCACTCTTTCCTGTGTGACCACGGCAGCTTCTGAGTTCCGCTTCCACGGTCTCCACGACTTGGGGAGCAGGTAGGTTCTTCCACTGGACAAGGTCCGGGTTATCTAACTCCTTCTGCTCTAACTCTGCTTTATCTCACTAAATGATTGATACATTGTAATCCCTCTCCTTCCTCATGGAGCTTCTCCACTGCCATCAACCCGCTCTCCCTCCTGCCGGGTCACTACAGCTTTCATTGTGAGTTACTTTCACTTCTACACCACCGGTCATTTCTCCCTCTGCCTACACTTCCAGCATGCAGCAAGTCTGATGCTTTCACACAATCCCATCCTCCTCCCCACTTCACTGATTACTTTATTTCCTTTTTCTTCTGCTATCTGCTCCCCTCTCCATAAATCTTCACTGCAAACCTTGCTGCAGCCTCCCTCTCCCCACTCATCTGTCTTGCACCCTTTCCAGCCCAGTTCACTTTTTATCTCTGCCAATTGTGAGGCAATTAGCCCAGCAAGTTTTTTGCAACTCTAATTTTTTTTCCTTATTGTAAACATTTCATAATCATAGAAATGCATAATGGCAATTTCCAAGTGTGATAAAGGCATGTAATAAAAGTAGAGGGCTGACATGTACAAAACATAATGGAATGCATTGATATTGTTCTGATACATAGTGGTATATACATAAAATAAAAATATACAGCATATGTATAAATGTACATTTTTTGTTTTAAAAAAATTGACGTGGGGTTCCCCCTAAAATCCGAACCAGACCGTTATCTGAGCATGCAGCCCTGGCCTCTTAGGATGGGGTGGGGGCGAGTTTAGTTAGTTTAAAAATTGTGACGAAAGCCCCCAGTCAAACAGGTGGCGAAAAATTGGGCCTTGAGTGCTGGCGATGCCAGAACACTTTAACCCCTTGCAGTTACTCTTGTTGGATGCAGGAACAGGGCCTGATGTTGTAAATTAGTTTAAAAGTTGTGACGAGAGCCCCCAAGTCAAACAGGTGGCAAAAAATTGGGCCTTGAGTGCTGGCGGTGCCAGAACACTGTAACCCCTTGCAGTTACTCTTGTTGGATGCAGGAACAGGGCCTGATGTTGTAAATTGGTTTAAAAATTGTGACGAAAGCCCCCAGTCAAACAGGTGGCGAAAAATTGGGCCTTGAGTGCTGGCGATGCCAGAACACTTTAACCCCTTGCAGTTACTCTTGTTGGAGGCAGGAACAGGGCCTGATGTTGTAAATTAGTTTAAAAGTTGTGACGAGAGCCCCCCAGTCAAACAGGTGGCGAAAAATTGGGCCTTGAGTGCTGGCGGTGCCAGAACACTGTAACCCCTTGCAGTTACTCTTGTTGGATGCAGGAACAGGGCCTGATGTTGTAAATTGTTTTAAAAATTGTGACAGAATTTTAAATTAGTTTAAAAATTGTTATGGCATGCCCCTTTAAACCAGGTGCAGAAAAATTGGGCATGGGTGTTGCTGGTGCCCTAAATACAAAATATTGTTCTAGATGATGGACAGGAGGAATAGGAGCAGTGGCAGTCTTCAAGGGATCCCAGATCCCAGCAAATTTAATCAGTTGCATCAATATCAGGGGCTTGATAGCTACTGAACCAGGACTGATTCATTTTCATAAATGTGAGCCTATCAACCGAGTCTGTGGACAGGCGCTCTCTTTGATCGGTTACGAACCCTTCAGCAGCACTGAATGTCCGTTCAGAAAGCAAGCTGGATGCAGGACAGGCCAGTTGCTCAATTGCATATTGAGCAAGTTCCGACCAGTGGTCCATCCTCAAGACTCAGTAACTAAGTGGATGCTCAGTTGGAAAGGTCTCCAAGTCTGCTCTTACCCCTATATATTCCTGCACCATATAATGCAGACACTGACGATGGTTGCTTTAACCTATCAGGCCTGGTTGCTGAGGACTGAAAATTTTTTTAAAGGCATTGCTCAGCCAGCCACCTTCTCCACCACTCTGCCTCTGAACGGCCGAAGCTTCAGAAACGTGTTGTCCAGGACCAGCACCAGGACATGGTAACCTCCCAGGGTCTGGAAAGGCGTTGCACAAACTTTTCTTCAAGGTATCCTGAAGATGTTTCATCTTCTGCACCCCCTGCACAGGCAGGAAGAGTTCTGCAACTTTACCCTTGTAACCTGGATCAAGAAGGGTTGCCAGCCAGTAATGATCCCTCTCCTTGATACCATAAATCCTAGGGTCTTTTCACAGGCTTTTCAGAATCAGAGAGCCCATGCAGCGTAAGTTTGAAGAGACTTGAGTGTCCTCTGGGTCACTGAGGATGACATTATCAGGAATTAAGGTGGTTGTGGCGCTGCTCTCTTTTTTGAATTAAACAACTAATATCTGTAAACAAATAATTTCCAGCGTGCTGGTGAATTTTGTTAAAAAGTGAAATATGTAGAAACGAAGGAAAATATTCACATAGACCTCCGATTGTAGCGAAGTCGTGTCGGCTGGGATCGATCTTATATATCTAAATGTGTTGGTTAAATATATCTGGTGAGTATAAAATGTAAAAAATGTAAAAAATGTATATTCAAACATAAACTCAATAGGTGTGTAGGTGCTGTTTTTTAATTGGATATATTTAAATAAATAGTTCTAACATATGCATATTTCTGTGAGTAAAAAATAAAAAGTATAAAAATAT
>BLSH010135157.1:213867-226026 GCA_018402905.1 Glandirana rugosa
TGCCATATATCTTGTGAACTGGACCACATAATTTTATATATGTCGGACTATATATATATATATATATATATATCAGGCTGTATATATTTTAATACACCAGGTCAAGTGTTCTATATACCGTACGTGCACCCAGAATGAACCTGTCACGCACCGGGTGGTGGAGTCTGTCTTGTGCAGGAGGCAACCACTCTTATGGCCCTGATTCGGGAACCCCTGGTAGAGCAGACAGAGGGTTCAGGAGCACAGGGGGGCACGAGGGTTGGTATGGTTCACTGGTGGTGGTGTGAGAGGTCCGGTAGAGGCTTGTGCAATAGTAGAATAGTGGTGCAGGCTGGAGTCAGCAACTGGCTGGCAAGGCAGTGCAAAAGGGGCAGACAGAAGGATCGTCCAGTGCAGGCAGGGTCGTCAACAGGCGGGCAGCAAGGTACAGAAGGATCAGGCAGAAGAGTTGTGGGCAAGCTGGGGGTCGGTGCAGGCAGAGATCAATCAACGTAAGAGACAGGCCGGGTTTCAGGAACAGGAAATCAGGATACAGGTCACTATAGAACACACACACGCTGTAGAACAGACAGCAGTGACTGCTGGGTGTTGTCAGCTTAAATAGGGCTGTTTGGCGACATTGCCGGTGCACGTGCGCATGCAAAAGCACGCACACAGGTACATGGATCTGGTTCCAGGCACAGACCTTTTCCTAACAGCACTGTCACGTACCTGGTGGACGAGTCTGACTTATGCAGGGGTTCACCTCTCTTGCGGCCCTGGTTCGAGAATCCCTAATAGTGCAAACAGGGAGTTCAGGAGCACGGGGGCATGAGGGCTGGACTGGATCACTTGGTGGTGCGTGATGGTCCGCTAGAGCTCGTGCTGAGCAGAGTAGTCGTGCGGTCTGGGACGGCAACTGGCTGGCTAGGCGGTGCAAATGGAGCAGGCAGGTGGGTGGTCAGGTGCAGGCGGGGTCGGCAACGTGCGGGCAGCGAGGTACAGGTGGATCAGGCAAGAGAGTAGTCGTAGACAGGCCGGGGGTCAGGGCAGGCAGAAATCAGCAAAGTCCAAGGAAAGCCGGGGTCACAGGTACGGGAAAAGTCTCTCAGAGTAAGGCACGGGGTCACTGGAATGCTGTAGAACCGACAGCATCTGCTACAGGGAGCAGTTTGCTTAAATGAGCCGTTTGGCGCGAACGTGCACGGGCGGCCAAAACAGCCAGAAGATGCTGATCCTAACAAGCACCGTTATATAGTGTACACTTAATAAGCTGTATATATATATATATATATATATATATATATACACACTAGACGACTGTATATATTTTAAGACACCACGTGTACTATATACCGTACACTGCCAAATGCACCGATATATAGTGAAACCTCAATACGTTGTGTGTGTGTGTGTGTATATATATATATATATATATACCAGGCTGTATATATTTTAATACACCAGATCAAGTGAAGTGTGCTATATACCGTATGTACACCCCGAATGCACTGATATATAGTGCACATTGTGCGTATAAATAAATATATATATATATATACAGTATCTCACAAAAGTGAGTACACCCCTCCCATTTTTGTGAATATTTTATTATATCTTTTCATGTGACAACACTGAAGAAATTACACTTTGCTACAGTGTAAAGTAGTGAGTGCACAGCTTGTATAACAGTGTAAATTTGCTGTCCCCTCAAAATAACGCAACACACAGCCATTAATGTCTAAACCGCTGGCAACAAAAGTGAGTACACCCCTAAGTGATAATGTCCAAATTGGGCCCAAAGTGTCAATATTTTGTGCGGCCCCATTATTTTCCAGCACTCCCTTAACCTTCTTGGGCATGGAGTTCACCAAAGCTTCACAGTTTGTCACCGGAGTCCTCTTCCACTCATCCATGACGACATCACAGACCTGAGACTGAATAGCCCCAAAGGAGTCCTGCAAAGACTGGAACAATGGCAACAAACTACAGACAGAAGAAGACACAGGAGACGCTCAAACAATCATAGATGGCACTATGGCATTTAGTTTTTGGGGACTATGGAACCACTGGGGGGCGGTTGGGGGTGAGTGGGGAGGGGGAGGGGTTGGGCTTTTTTTTTCCTTCCCCTCTCTCCCTCTCCCCCCCTCCCCAGTCCTCCCCCCCTTTCTGAATCTGGTGCCGTGGGAGGTAAGGAGGGGAGAGAAAACTGCCCGAGGGGACTTGGAGTGTGAGAGGGGTACGGTCAAACATTTCCCCAGTAGGTCAATCCCAGGTCAAGGGACGGTATAAACTATATTTTTGTAGGGGGGTGGGGGGGGTGCAGAAATCCCTCTCCTGGATCAACTGCTCCTTTACATGGGATATTCCATGGTGTGGGGTAAGGGGTATTAGTTGGGGATTGGGGTGGGCGTTTTTGTTTTGGGGAGGGGAGGGGTTGTTCTTTTCTTTCTCACGAGTACAGAAACAAGAGCTCCTTTAGAGGATATATAAGCCATCTCTGGGAGATATAATATGAAGAATGTGCTGAAGATTGTCTCATATAATGTGAGGGGGTTGAACTTGCAGCAAAAGAGTCTCTGGCATGAACTGCACCCCCTGGCCACGGATGTGCGTTTTTTTTTACAGGAGAAGCACTTCGTGGCAGCGGGGCACCCCAAAAATGCCTCAATACTTATTTGATCAATGGTATCATGCAGTATCCCAGGTCTCAAGAGCCAGCGGAGTGATGATCGCAAAAAAGAGGGGATGCCCCTTTGTGTTGAAAACGACTCAAACAGACGCAGAGGGACGCTACCTTTTTTTAAAGGGCGAGATAGGCGGACAGAAATATACATTTGCATCCATTTATGCTCCAAATGCTTACATGGTTAATTTCTTACTAAGGTAATGAAACTGTTGGAGGAATTTAAGGAGGGCCTGTTGGTATTGGGAGTAGATTTTAATATTACACTAAACCCTGATTTGGATACCTCGACGGGCAATTTCATTTAGGGCCCTCAGGTATGTTAAAAAACTGTTGAAATCTCTCCACTTAGTGGACTGTAGGAGGGTTTTGCATGGTAAAGAGAAAGATTATAGCTATTTTTCTAAGACACATAATATGTATTCATGACTCAATCTAATGCTGGTGGATCAGTACTATCTGGGAGTTCTGTTCTACCTCTCTGACCGACCGGGGAACATTGCCTAACCTGATGGCAGAGGTAGACAGATTTGGCAAACTGTCAAACTTTAAAGTTAATTTTGAAAAATCACGACTTCTTCCAATCCATGTCCCCCCTAGACTGGAAACATCCCTACATAAAACACCTCCTTTTTGTTTGGCGTTCGGACTCCTTACCTTATCTAGGGACTCATATAGCAGCAGACAAAAAACTGTTGTATGAACTTAATTACAGTCCACTGCTGACCAATTTCCTGAGGGAACTTCAAGGATGGAAAAACATAATATTGACGTGGTTTGGGAGAATTAGTGCTCCCAAGATGACCATTCTCCCAAGATTAATATACATCTTGTATACAATACCCATTAGACTGCCAAATTTTTCTTTCAGACGTATAAAGAAGAGGTTTTTGTCGTTTGTATGGAACGACAAGCACCCAAGAGTGGCCTACGATATGTTATTAAGGAGTAAATGGGAGGGGGGAGTAGGATTACCGGACATGGCAGTATACTACATGGCTATGTCAATGGTGCGTATCCACCATTGGTGTCAAAACTCCACGAGTAAAGCCTGGGTCTCCATGGAAAGGGTATGGCCAGAAGGGACCTAGTTGGAGCCCCATGGATCTCGGCGGTATCCAGGGGCCTCTCAGAATAGACAGCTCCAATAACTAAAGACACTCTAAGGGTGTGGGATGGATTGAATGTGGTGAGCAAATTTGCACCTCCTACATTCCCCCTAGCCCCGATGGTAGGATTTCCCTGGTTTCCACCAGGAGAAGAGAGAGGATTCCTGGGTAGATGGGGACAGGATGGAAACAATATATGCACAAAGTTTGCACCAGGAGGTACCATATCCTCCGTGCAGAAATAACCGCTAGGTTGGGAAACATTCCTTTGGAGAAATGGAGATACCATCTGATGTCAGACTTTCTGAAGAGAGTGAACCCGCAGGTGAGACCCCTGTGCTCACTCACTATCTTTGAAAGAGTATGTATGGATAGTTCCAAACTTAAAACTACACTATCACAAATGTATAAAATAGTTATGAACACCCAACACAATTCAATTCCTTATTATATTAGAGAATGGGAAGGAGAGCTAAATCTAATGTTGAACAGAGCACAAACTGAAAGACGTATTAAACTTATGCACTCTATTCTGACTCCTAACTGTTGTAATAGCAACTTAACCCTTGCTGAGACCTCTGTGCCTGGCCTGTATAAGCAGATATGATCACCGCAGACAGTTCTCATCAGATAGTGACTCACCAAATACCGATTTCTTCCATATGCAATTATTTATTGGAAATAGCAGGTACAGCATACAACAAATGTGGCAGATGGTTGAAAGATGGTAACTGCAGGTCAAAATGGTAATGTGTCCTAGGATGCGAGTAGATTGTGTGAGGCCTTCTAGCGTGTGGCCATATTCTTTACCTCATGAGAGAGGACACAGGAAAAGGAAGTTGCATAGTAGAGTGCACCAGGAAGAGGAAGTTACAAAACAGAGTGAGCTAGGAAGGGGAAGTTAGCTCACAGAGGATGGGAGGTACACACTTAGAAAACACAATGGAAAGGTGCAATATCCAAAAGAACCACAAGATGGCATTGTAATAACCAACTATAAAAACATTACTATAGCTATGCATATTTTATGTTACATGGGAATCATGTAACGGAACACATTCGACTTCTGTAAGCGCACATATACAGGAAATGATGTATACGTTTATGGTGAGATGGTATCGAACCCTGGTCAAGTTAGCTAAAATGTTCCTGGGGAGGGAGGATGGATGTTGGAGAGGTTGTGGACAGAGGGGTATGTTTTTCCATCTATGGTGGTCCTGTCTCAGGATTAAACTATTTTGGGGGGTGATCTTCCCATGGATTGAGAAACTAATATCTAGGCCCATCAAATTCTCATCAATACATATCCTCTTCCATGGGATGCCAATCCCGACTAAGACATATAAAAAAAGTATAACTCTGCATCTATTAAATGCAGCAAAGCTTTTAATACCCAAATTTTGGAGACAAACAACTTGCCCAAACTTATTGGACTGGAAGAGGGAAGTGGAAAAAATAAAAGAAGCAGAAAGATGGGTGCATAAGGTAAGGGACCAACAGGAGAAGTTTAAGGAAATATGGACGGAATGGGAACTGCATGCCACAGAAGTGGCCAAAGAATGAGAAAAATAACTGATGGAGTTAAACATGATATTTCAAAAAGAAAGGAAGGAAAGAAAAGAAAAAAAGGGAAACCAGAATGTGCCTATGAGAAATGAGAAGGGGGGGCTGGGTTGGGTTTTTTTTTCTTTCCAGACACCAGGCATTACTCTTCAAAATAGAGAAAGGTTCAGTGCAATGGGGAGGGTCAGGGAACGAGCATTGAGGACCAGCAGCAAGAGGGGGGTAGAGGGAGGTGGAAGGGGTTTGCTTTTGTTTGAGTGGGCTGTGTGGTGGAAGGCTGAGGCATTTTCAGGAAGTGAGTTAAGTAGAATCACAGCACAGATTATAAAGGAGTACAGTGTGAGCGGTCATAGTTATAATGCATGTATGAAAATGGTCACCTCACATATAGAGAAGTAACAATCGTGTGATGGGGAGGGAAACTACATACTAATCAACATTTCACAATAGGGATTTTTTTTTTTCACAAGTGATATCGCATTAAATTTTGCACACCTTCAAATGGGAGAAGGCAATGATGTAGAAGAAGAAAGAACCCCTGCTTGTTTTTGGATGTGAGAATTCCTTCCTTTTTTTTTTCTCATACAGATAATGAGCGCACTCACTAATTAATTAAAACTCACCTAATCACGAACCGATATGACACTAATACTTTTTTATGCTTTCATATGAGAGAAGGTTAAGGTGCAGAAGAAGGAAGAATTTGGGGGTGGTGAGGTTTGTTTATTTTTTTGTTTGATGTGGGGTTTTTTTTTTGTCATCCCCTCTAATGTTGCTATATTAAATGCTTGGCAACCTCGCTAGAATAATAACATATGCCCATTGGAGGTGAAAAGAAAGGGGAGAAAAAAGAAGAAAAAGATGTAAGGTGTACTGGGGAGGGAGGGGATGGGCGAGGGAATAGGAAATAGAGATGTGTGCTTATAACATGATGACTTACCCTTTCACGACTGTAATAGGGGAATGTATTTTAGTTGTTGTTAATGTCATTCATATGGTTATGTACAATGTAAAATCTTAATAAATGTATATAATTAAAAAAAAAAGGGAAAAAAAGAATCAATTGGTGGGTATGCCCACCATTAGAAAACCTCCCATCATCCACCCACTTCTAATGGTGGGCATACCCCCTTTTTAAAAAAATATACCAGAGCATAGGGGCAATCCACCCCAATTTCCACCCACTGCCCCTATGCTCCGATATATTTGCTCTTTTTTAACTGTGGTGGTGAAATCACCGCCAACAGCGCTGGAGTCGCTGCTTTATGAATGGTGGGAGCAAATGCTTTTGCTGTCACCATTAATAAATCAGTGGTGCAACTGAATGGGGTACCTGAAAAGGAATAAACAATTAATATAACACAGTAACATATACAGTAAAAATTACATACCTGATAAAAAGAAAAAAATATAAAACACATTAACAATAAAACATTACAGGTAAGCATTAACATAAAAAAATTACATACCTGCAAAGAAAACATGATAAAAACAGTAACAAACAGGTATGCATAAAAAATATTAACAACAGAGAGAGAATAGAGAGAAAACGAGAGAGAGAGAGAGAAAAAAAAGAAACGCACAACGTTTTGTTTTTTATGTTTTTTTTTTATATATATATTTTTTTTTTTAACAATTTTTGTTTTAAAACATTTTTTATTTTTTTGGGGGTTTTTTTTGGTACACCTTTTTTTTTGGAACTAAAAACTAACTGGTTCCAGGTTTGGGTCTCTCAAAATGCACTGGCATCTTTGGAGACCCTATGTAAGTGTGCCTATCACGGTGTCTGCTGCACCCTATGCTAATAACTCACTAATGTGTGGTAGTGTTCAAAACATTCATCGATGCAGAGACCAGGCTGGTCAGGACAGGTGGGGTAATAAGTGTGGGTGTCACGCCTGTATCCGCGTCGTCTGCAGACAACGACATCTGACATCTCTTTTGGGGTGTTCTGTGGCCTGGGGTACCACGGAGGACTCGTGGAAAGTGCCTCCCATGCAGCCGGCTAACTGCATTCACATTCTGAACAGGGGGTGCAGCACCATCTGGAAACAGAAGGGCTGTGACGATCTCTTCCATGAATTTGAGAAAGGATCCCATCCATCCTGATGCTCTGTATAAGACATGAGCGTTCAGCAAAGCCAATTGAAAAAGTTATATAGACACATTTTTGTACCAGCATCTAGCTTTACGGGTAATTAGGTACGGCGCCAATAACTGGTCATTGAGGTCCACCCCTCCCATATTTAGGTTATAATCATGGACACCAGTCGCCGTAGAAATTTGGACAGTCATATCTGCATGAAGGGAGGTCAGAAATAAAACATTCCGATTGTCCCTCCACTTCATCGCGAGCAAATTATTACACTCCAAGCAGGCTCTCTCCCCCGGTCTAAGACGGGAATCTACAAGCCATTGGGGAAGCCCCGGCGATTAGTTTGCATGGTGCCACATGCGCCAATTTGATGATCAAACAAGTGACTAAAAAGTGGCACGCTCGTGTAATAATTGTCCACGTACAAGTGGTACCCCTTTCCGAATAAGGGTGACACCAAGCTCCACACAATCTTGCCAGCGCTCCCTTTGTAGTCTGGGCATCCTTCCGGCTCTACGTGACTATCTTTGTCCTCATAAACCATGAAACTACATGTAAAGTCCTGTCACAGAGCTTATACATCTTGACCCCGTATCTGGCACACTTGCTGGGAACGTACTGCTTGAAAGCAAGAGGGCCAGAAAATTTAACCGGGGACTCGTCCACACACACAACTTGGTTGGGAATAAAAAGTGCGGTGAACTTGGTGTTGAAGTGGTTTATGAGGGGCCGAATTTTGTAGAGCCGTTCAAATTCAGGGTCAACCCGTGGATGACTGAGTTCATTGTCACTGAATTGCATGAACCGCAAAATCTGCTTGTATCGTGTCCTGGCCATGCAAGCAGAGAACATGGGCATATGGTGAATTGGGTCAGTGGACCAATATGACCGCAACTCAGTTTTTTTTGTTATGCCCATGAGGAAGGAAAGGCCCAGAAAGGTCTTAAATTCTGGAACCGTGATTGGTTTCCAGTCTCTGGCAAGTGTCAAATGGGGATTAGCAGTGATGAATTGACCAGCATATAAATTGCTTTGGTCCACTATAGATCTATAGAGATCTTCCGTGAAATACAGCAAATAAAAATTGATGGCCGTATAATCAGCTGTATTCACCGTGATTCCGGGTTGGCCAATGAATGGGGGAAGTATGGGCGCTGAATCAGTGGTGGGTTGCTAACCCAATCTGAGTTAGCAAATTCAGCGGGAAGGGCACTATGGGTCCTGCGGGCCGACGTTCGTCTTCTTTGTGGCTGTGGGACACTACTCGTGCTAGCCACACCAGCTTGAACTGCACTTATGGGACTCGCCACGTCACCACGTGATACTGCAGTGCTGGTTCCTCTACGACCAGGATGTACTAGGCCGCTGGTGCTTGCCAGTTCACCAGAAGGAGTAGCGGCGGTAGTACTGACTCTCTGCTCCATACGGGAGCCCTGCAGTTCATGCACCTCAGTGACAGCAGAACGGGTCTGGTACACCTGACCCTAGCAGGGACCACAACTCCGTCGTCAGAGCTATCTGACAGGGTGCCGCTGCTCTCTACAGGTTCATATTCTGACAGTGGAGCTTCCCCATCGCTCTCTGTCAAACTCTTCAATAGTGTACATGCGATTGGACATTTTGGACTTTCTAAATTTGATACATACACTAGCCTGACTCACAGGCAAAAAAGCGCACCTGGTTGTCAGAGCCTGTTTCAAACGCTACCAAAGTCACTGTCAGATTTTGCAGGGATCGAGCGTGATCTCTGCGAACCCTGTTCTGTGTTTTGTAAGTAACAGTGATCTATTGATCCTGCACTTGGGTGGGCTGGGCTGGGCGGAGGAGCTAAACGCAGGTGCTAGCAGGTATCTGGGCTGATCCCGCTAACGCTGCATTTTTTAGAAAACTAAACTAGTGGGCACGCAGATATGGATCTGATCAGATACTACAATAGTATCTAACACCTATCTAATGTGTGTGTATGCGTGTCAGAGTACCTAACTAACTGGCCCTGCCTGGGGTTTACGCTGACCCTAATGCACACTAAAACCTAACTGGGGTCATCGCCGGGCGATCGGGGGTTAAAACCTATTAAAGGTATATAAAATAATATATGGCGGGTAATCTGATTGAAAAAAACTATCTAGCTAGCTAGCATCACCTGTGACACCTATACGGTGATCACAGGTGATGGGACATTCGAGGGGTTAAAAACTTTATTGGGGGGGCAAGGGGGGTATTTACACCTACCTAGGCCTAATACTACCTACCCTAACACTGATTTAGTGTCACAAGGGTCACAAGTACAGCGATCGGTAAAAATCAGATCACTGCACTACAGTATATGACACTGTGACAGGGGGTGACAGCACTGAAGGGGTTAACTGGAGGGGGCGATCAAAGGGTTAAAAGTGTGCCTAACGTGTCCTGGTGTCAGTGTAGTGTTGTGCAACTCACTTTTAGATGGTCTCTCTTCCTCGCTGTTTCGCTTTCGTCTAGATAGCAAGGTTACTTTGCGGTATAAGCAAGGAAGGTCAGACCTAGCAGTGTATAAATGAGCTTTTACTGAACAAAAATGCTGTACATACAAAACTATTACAATATTAGGAATACAAATAAAGACTGACAGATCTCTATAGCAAATTAACAACCTAGCAAACAAACAAACTATAGTCTCTAACAGTAGAAATACACTTAAATGTTACTTAGCTTCAATTACTGTGTTTGTGATCTCCATTGACAACGATTCTTCTGGAGACCAGGCACTTTTCTTGGTTGAGTCTTTCATTGTTAATGCATCATGAGTGAGCTGAGCTGAGCTTATCCCTGGAAACATTTATATGGGCTTGTGTTGACAATGGTTTGCGTACCTTAACGACGGAGTAACCGAAAAAATATCCCAATGTCTGTGTATTCCCAAATTCTATATCAAGATAGCACTCTGCCATAACAAATATATAATTGTTTACAGTATCTATAGAGACAACTGTCAAACTGCAATACAACAATGGTAACAAACTCATTTACCTTACCAATCAACTGACAACTGTCCCATTGTTTCAGTACAGCCTGTGTTACCAAGGCATTCCTTTAAGAAGCATACTCAAACAAACCTGATCTGTTAAAATTAGTCTGATAGATAAATCATTTGTTCATATAAAATATATTTTATATAAAACGCAACACATTCCGCCCTTGATTTTTCTCTCAGACTCCACATAGACTAATAACTAAACATTAATTTTTTTAATGCAACCCCTCCCATATTTCTGTCACTGAGAAGGTGTTTTAGTCTTTGGCTAAAAGTTCATTAGCACATCCATTCTAAAGTTCTTTAGAAACAAGTCCAGGCTTGTAATACATCAAAGGCCTTGCTCTCCACAGCTCTTGCGGTCTTCCATCATTCTGTCCATCATGTAACCACTTTTCTTTGGTCTTCTCATGGATCAAATCGGAGACAGCCTGTGGAGTGGAAAACAAAGCGGATTATCTGTACCTTCTAATAATACATAAACAATAGACCCCTGCCCTTCAGCTACAATCTCTCCTCTAATGAGCTTCTTGCCTGGATCTCTGACCAACACTTTGCCACCTGCCTGTATGAACTTCTGATCTTCCCAAAGAACATCAATAGGGAGGAGAGAAAATATACTGATATTTCCCAGAAGATCACTGTTGTTTATTTTGGAAGGTTTGATGTTATACAGCCTCACTTTCCACTCTTGCTGAGAAGTATCCACTAACCAATCAGAGTCCCAGCCACTATTCTGAAGCTCATCTGCCAATGCAAATATAACTTCAAACCGTCCTGCCCGATTCCCTCTCATTCCTAGATAGGCTTCAGCTTCAGATGCGTCACTGTTGGATTCTATGTCATGGGAAGCAGTAACATGGTACCTATTAACCACTTGCCGACCTCCGATCGGCATTTGACGGCGGCAAAGTGGTTCGTTCCCGCAAAACGCCGTCATACGATGGCGGCTGCGGGATCGAGCTTAGTGAGCGCGCGCGCGCCGCCGGAGGCGCGCCCGCGCGCTCACTGTGTTCGGGGAGGGCCAGGGAGCGGGTGTGGCGGCTTTGATTGCCGCCGGCTACCCGCGATGGCCCCCCTGAGTGGAGGAACGGAGGTCCGTGTATGTAAACACGGACCTCCGCTCTGTGTGAAGGGGGAAGGGCTGTGATCACAGCCTTCCTGTATATGAAGGCTGTGACCACTTCCCTTCCCCAGATAGTGCAGTCCCCATACAGTTAGAACACACCCAGGGAACATAGTTAACCCTTAGAGCGCCCCTGCAGGTTAACCCCTTCACTGCCAATGACATTTACACAGTAATCAGTGCATTTTTATAGCACTGATCGCTGTATAAATGCCAATGGTCCCAAAAAAGTGTCAAAATAGTCCGACATGTCCGCTGAAATATCGCAGTACCGCTAAAAATCGCAGATCGCCGCCATTACTAGTAAAAAAAAAAAAAAACCCCAAAAATGAATTCTCATCATCCGTAAACGCGACCACTTTTGCGCAAACCAATCAATAAACGCCGATTGCGATTTTTTTATCGCAAATATGAGGAAGAATATAAATCGGCCAAAAACTGTGAAAAAAATGTTTTTTTATATTTTTTTTTTGATTTGTATTCTAGCAAAAAGTAAGAAATTTGTTTTTTTTTTTGCAAAATTGTTGCTCTTCTTTTGTTTATAGCGGCGATCAGAAATGACGCAGAGGTGATCAAATACCACCAAAA
>BLSH010135157.1:226036-247080 GCA_018402905.1 Glandirana rugosa
CCCTGACGTGATAGACCCCTTCCCTTCACCAGTGTCGGAAGTATATGTCCTTCCGACACTAGTGTCGGGAACGCTAAGCCGTGACGCAGCGAAATTGACTTTTAACGTGCCAGCACGCTGCAACATGGGTTTGCTTTAAACGCAGGAAAAAAAGGGTGTTTGTCTCGAAAGAAAACCACCATAAACTAGTGGAGACGCAGTAAAGACTAGCGGCGATATTTGTTTTCTTCTCGTTGTTAAAACGTTTTTTTTTTTGTTTAAAGAATGAAAAACGATCTTATGTTTAGTTTTTTTTTTATATTTTTTTGTAAAAAAAGTGTCAAAAACCGGCTAAATACCACCAAAAGAAAGCTCTGTTTGTGGGAAAAAAAGGACGCAAATTTCGTTTGGGTACAACGTCGCACGACCGTGCAATTTTCAGTTAAAGCGACGCAGTGCCGAATCGCAAGGGCTGTGATCACAGCCTTCCTGTATATGAAGGCTGTGACCACTTCCCTTCCCCAGATAGTGCAGTCCCCATACAGTTAGAACACACCCAGGGAACATAGTTAACCCTTAGAGCGCCCCTGCAGGTTAACCCCTTCACTGCCAATGACATTTACACAGTAATCAGTGCATTTTTATAGCACTGATCGCTGTATAAATGCCAATGGTCCCAAAAAAGTGTCAAAATAGTCCGACATGTCCGCTGAAATATCCTAAAGCTGGAAATCCTTCCGGGGCTGAAGTGGCTAAGCCCTGTTCTTTCAGGAACCTTATGTAAATACTGAACTCTGCACTCCAGCTGTGGAATCTGCACCTCGACCCATACCATCCTCTCATATGGTGTGCTTTTGGCTATTGCCCTAGAATTTAACAACATGACTGCCTGTGTGAGGACCCAATCCCACCCCCTTAGTGTATGTGTGGGTGTAAGCTTGCGTATCTGGTCCTTCAATAGCCTGTTGTATCTTTCAATCAAACCAGCTGCCTGTGGATGGTATGGGATGTGGCACAACCAGTACACTCCAGAGACTTTTGCCCATTGCTGTACTGTCGATCCGGTGAAGTGTGAGCCGTTATCACTTTGGACTTGTTGGGGGCAACCATAAACAATGACACGTTTCTGGAGCAGTTGAAGTGTTGCGGCTTGATCTGCACGTTTGCAAGGATGAACAAGCAAAAGTCTTGAATAGGTGTCCGCTGCAGTGCAACAATATCTCAGTCCATTGTTTTCCTGGGGCAGGGGACCAATGAAGTCAATCTGCCAGATCTCTGCAGGCCTCTCTCCCCTCTTAATCGACCCAGTGGAGTACTTTTGCAATGGCCATTGTCGTACTTCTCCACACTGTACAGTTCCCTATTACAGTCTTTATCATGTCCATGGATATAGGCAATCCTCTCTGCTGTGCCCATTCATATGTTGCTTTCTGCCCCAAATGTCCAGATTGCTTGTGGGCCCATTTGGCCAAGTTCATCAAAACAGGATCAATTGTCATAACTGCTTTCACTTAGGCAATTTCATCTACCACTCTGTTATAGTTCTCAAAGTCTGGGACCAAGGGCACATGTGCGTCAACATGCCCCACTTTTATGGTGCGGGAGTAAGCTTCCTTCCAGATGTAGTCCCAGACTTCCTTGCCCCCCCACACCACCCTTCCATTAATCCTCCAATCATTCAACTTCCACGTGGGCATCCAAGTTGTCAGTCCTTTAAAGACCGCCCAGCTGTCAGTATAGATAGTGACACGGGAAGAAGGATCCTCCTAAAGAGTCATCACTACAGCTTTCAACTCTGCATACTGACTCGACCCTCCAATTCTGGTCTCCTGCAGGACTGTGTCTGTACTTGGGTTGTAGGCTGCTGCTGTCCATTTACACCCAGACAAGGCGACTGTGGCTGAACCATCAGTGAACCATGCTGACTCCTTCATGTCTTCTGACAGAGACTCAAAGGGTGGAGCCTCTTGAATGGGGAATGACTGCAGCACAGGAATTTCTTCTTCTGGCTGGGTGCTGGTAAAAGTAACAAGCCCTGCCAACTGTTTTGAAATGTCTCTGACATCCCTAGCTGCAATGCCCCCTCTTTCTTGAAGGTACCACTTCCATTTCATCAATGTCTGGTTCTGGGCTACAGCTGCCCTAGTGGTCAGTCCATTATCTCTCACCCATCCTGCTATTGGCAATGCAGTATGGATGGTGACTGTGTCCTTTCCTGTAATGGTCTCTACATGTTGAAGTACGGTGTAGGCCCAAAACAGGTACTTCTCTAGGGGCGTGTATCTCTTCTGTGCCCCTGTCAGTTGTTTGGACCAAAATCCAATGGGCATTGCTCTCAGTCCTTTCTTTTCGTTTGGCTGCCACAGACTCCAAGATATGGTACCATCCTGCTCCACGACATCCAGCTGAAATGGTACTCCTTATCTCACGGGTCCTAATCCCTGATGCTGCAAAATGGCTTCTTTAGTAGCAAGGAATGCGGTCCGCTGCTCTGAACCCCATCAGAACTCAGTCTTTTTCCTTGTGACATTGTATATAGGCCTCAGAATCAGTCCAAGATGTTGGATGAATGATCTCCAGAATCCCACAAATCCAATAAATTTCTGTGCCTCCTTTTTGTTAGTAGGGGTTGACAGCACCTGGATAGTTTGCAAAATTTTCCTCTGCGGCCCAGTCCACATCATTCCTAGGAACTTCACCTCTGTAGCAGGTCCTTGGACTTTGTCTCTGTTGATAGCCCACCCTCTGTTCTCCATGTGCTGTACCAGCAGGTACAGTGCTTCAGTTACATCTTCTTTTGTTCCAGAGATCATGATGTCATCAATGTTGTGAAACACAGCGACTTTCAAATTCAGCGTACTTAAATCTCGGGCAATCAGTCCATGACAAATCGTTGGAGAATGAAGATAGCCTTGTGGCAGGACAGTGAAAGTGTACTGGGGGCCATCCCACACAAAGGAAAACTGGTCCTGACACTCTGGGTCTATCAAAATCGAAAAGAAAGCATTAGCCAAGTCTATCACAGCATGATATTCTCCTGCCTCTTTAGCAGTTTTTTCAGCAATTGAGATCATATCCGGTACAGCTGACTTCAATGGAGGTGCCACATTGTTTAGACCTCTGTGATCCACAGTCATTCTATATGTCCCATCAGGTTTCTTTACTGGGAACACGGGAGATGAGAAAGGACTTACAGCAGATCTAAGGATCCCTACTCTTAACAGCTCTTGAATAGTATCCCCAATTTCTTTGTGGCCTCCAGGAAGTCTGTACTGCTTGAGACAGACCGGCTTCTCTGGTGGAGGAATGTAGACAGGGGTCCATTTCGCATGACCTCTGACCACAGCCTTCACTGCTCTAACCAGATATGCTTTATCAGGATACCCGAATGTGAATGTACCCCGTTCAGTCTGAATAGACTGACCTTGAAGTACATCCATCCCAAGAATATTTTCGGGTAACTCTGATACCAAAACATTTGTCCAAAATCCTAGTCCCTTGCCAATAGCCAATTTCACCCGTATCCTAACTGCTAGTGTGGTTTGCCCTCCCAAACCTTCTACATAAATCAATTCTCCTTTGTGATGGGAAGGATTTCCTTGCAAAAGTGTAACTTCAGCTCCAGTATCAACTAAAGCCATCACATATCTAGGCGAAGATGACTTACCCCACCATACAGTGACAGGCGCATATGGGCGTCGGTCTCCTGCTGTCACTGCCCTCAATGCTATTACAGGAGACCCACCTTCCCTTCATAAAGGATAAGAAACCTCCCAATCCCCCTTTCTGAGTCTCTCTAACTCCTCCCCAGGATAAAGGGATTTGGGTTTGGGTTAATGTGCAGTTTTGGGAATTGGTTTGGGGCTAACAGGAGGGGTCTGTTCTGTTTTCTCCAAATCTAGGCTGATGTGATCCTCACTAGGAGTAGTGTTTCTAACCCTGACAGTTTTCCCCACTAAATGTTTCCAGCTCTTTAGCATTTCTGCAGTAGGAATCCCATCTATCTCATCTCCTGCCTTTAGTAGGCCCACCCACATTTGATTTCTAGAGATAAGGTCAAGGCCAGACAGGAAGAATACAAGCAGAAAAGAACAGAGAAGAAAGGGAATGGGGTAGAGAAGACAGGAGGTGAAGAGAAAACCAGGCTAGTTATCTACTGCCCTGACCGGTTTTGTTTTAGTCTCCTCCCCCAACTTGCTTAAGAGGGTAGTGGCTTCATGAATCTTGCTGTTTAATCCCAGGCCTCCCAGCAAAGACAATAAAGGAGCCCTGAGATTAAATGGCGCAGACTTCATCAGCTTAGAGCACAGAACAGACGTAAAAGGTTCCATATCTGGACCCATCCATTCTAGAAACATATTTAATCCGGTTAAACAACCCATCTCACGTAACCTGGAAATACCTTCTCCTATTGATCTCCAGGAGTAGGTATTTTCCAAGTCAGGAGGACTAGCCTATACTCGGATTATTCCATCTCTCATAAGGTCTAGCAGTGAAAAATTCACACTAAACTTTCGAGCTTTTCGCATTGCCTGACGCAATTGTGGATCATGGGTTAACACTCCCATAGCCACTGCTTCTTTACCTGGCAAAACAACACTGTCCGCCCCTTCATCCCACAAACGCAGGCGCCAACTCAATAGGCATTCTCCAGACCTTTGTTTGTATTGTTTAGCCAGTTCCTGGAGTTCAGTTTGTGTAAACTCCCGAACTTCTTCAAATTCAACATCTCTGGGGTTGTGATCATGCACCTCCCCATTTGACATATCCTCTCTATCATGTTGCCTTTTCCTATGCTTAGTAATGAGAGGTCTGGCACACCTTTTCTTTCCCACTAGCAGATCATCATCTGACATATCAAACTCTATCTCCTCATCCTCACTATCATTTGAGGAGAGCACATTCTCACAATCCCAGTTTTGGGATGTGACAATGGCACATACCCTGGCTTTACTAACAGGTTTACGGCCCCTCCTTTTCCTTAAGGCATTAATTGATTTGATCATGAGGGCTGCACACCGTTCTTGAAAATCATCAGCCCGACTAGCAGTTGTATGAACACACTCCGAAGCAACTGCTAGCTGGTCTTTTAATACCTTAATTTCTGTCTATGCCTTCTCCCTTTTCTGTGATTCAGTATAGAGAGCATGAAGGAAGTACCAACCCACTGTGGACACTGTCCTCTTCTCTTTTTTACTTAAATGCAGCCCCTTAAGGCTAAAAGCTACAACATAATCTGAGACTTTAACATCTTTGTCTTATTAAAGGGAGAAGCATACTTTACAAATTCTTTAGCAAGAGGCTCCCACTCATTGTCTCTGGCCCAGATTGGTAAGCTGCACACTTAGTTCTGGTCACCAGAAACCTCTGCAGCCTTGCTTTTCCTAAACAATTTACACAGCATTTTTACCTAGCACAAGCTACACAACACACCAAAGAAAACACAGGTCTGCTTCAGTTGAACTTATAGCACAGATCCCAGATGAGCCCCCAATTGTTTCGCTTAGCAAGGTTACTTTGCGGTATAAGCAAGGAAGGTCAGACCTAGCAGTTATAAATGAGCTTTTACTGAGCAAAAATGCTGTACATACAAAACTATTACAATATTAGGAATACAAATCAAGACTGACAGATCTCTATAGCAAATTAACAACCTAGCAGACAAACAAACTATAGTCTCTAACAGTAGAAATACGCTTAAATGTTACTTAGCTTCAATTACTGTGTTCATGATCTCTGTTGACAAAGATTCTTCTGGAAACCAGGCACTCTTCTTGGTGGAGTCTTTACAGATGAGTCTTTCGTTGTTAATGCATCATGAGTGAGCTGAGCTGAAATCCCTGGAAACATTTATATGGGCTTGTGTTGACAATGGTTTGCGTACCTTAACGACGGAGTAACCGAAAAAATATTCCAATGCCTGTGTATTCCCAAATTCTACCTCAAGATGGCACTCTGCCATAACAAATATATAATTGTTTACAGTATCTATAGAGACAACTGTCAAACTGTAATACAACAATGGTAACAAACTAATTTACCTCAACAATCAACTGACAACTGTCCCATTGTTTCAGGACAGCCTGTGTTGCCAAGGCATTCGTTTGAGAAGCATCCTCAAACAAACCTGATCTGTTAAAATTAGTATGATAGATAAATAATTTGTTCATATAAAATATATTTTATATCAAACGCAACACACTCGCTGAAACCGAAAAGGGCTTCAGGGAGGAAGTTGAACTCACTTCCTCTGCCTCTGTTTACATTACAGAGGCAGAGGAGCACTACGATTGGCCAGGACCGATCGGAAGGGCCAGGCCGAATATTATTGACCTGGCCCTGTAGACTGATCGGTCCTCTATCGAATCTGATCATAGTGCATGCACCGTGAGCTCGCGTGCGTTCACGTCACGCAATGGCGCCCGCCGTCCCCTGATGGCGTTTCGCAATAACGAACCACCTTGCCACCATCACGCTGCGGCGGGCAGTCAGCAAGTGGTTAATTCTAGTCAATCAACCATACATTGATGCCATTTAGTACAATCTAGGAACTAATCAAAATGAAAGGTCTTAGTGAGGTATCAATTAATTTCCTTCAGAACCTGGACACCTGGCATCTCTGCTACTCCTGGTCTTTAACAATGTCTCTTTGATTGAGGCCAACCTAAAGATAGTATCCAGATGGATCCTTTTTTTTTTAACCAAATCTGGCCTGAACAACAAGTTAGCTGGAACTAGTTTCTGGACTTTTGCAACAGGCAGATGGGACCTGGAGGTGCCCTCAAGGGGGACTGGGATTACTTACCCCCCGAGACAGGCCTCGTCACATGGACTCACTGGTCAGGTGAACCATGTATCATTCTCAAGGGCTTCCAATAGGTAGCCAAATCAGGTTTTACCTTCCTCGAACAATGGGAGGTTGTTTATGTTGTTTATTAGCCAGGAGGGCTGAATACTGTTCATTAGCCAGGAGGGCCGAATATCGTTTATTAGTCAGGAGGGCTGAATATTGTATATTTCACCGAACAGCATGAAGCTGACAGTGAGTAAGCCAGGAGGCTGAAGTGTGTGTTTATACAATGATGGTGGAACCCCTTTGCAAGGGATGATTACTGTTTGTTTAAACTTTTCTGTTCCTTTAATAAAAGTGGGCTGCCATGCCCTTAAAAACGCAGTCTGAAATGACATATTTCCTAGAAGTCGCATGCACCACTTGAGTATAATCACCTCGCACGTTTACAATATATATATATCTGCAAATAGAAGAAAGAGCACATCTATCTGTTGTAGTATAATAGTTAAATGTATAACCGTTAAATGCTAAATAGTTTGATGTAGTAAAATCATTAAAATTCAGGAGTTCAGAAGGGCTGGGGTTGGGCACAGAGCAAGGACCTGCTGAAAATGACGTGCATTCCTCGTATTACAGAAAGTATGTTTGTTTACATGGTTTGTAATCGTCAGCTTTCTAATATTCTTTATTATATGTGTGTGTTTACATTATTATAATTTGTGTTTTCTTTGATGTATTTTACAAATTACTATAGTATTTTTTCCCATATTTCCCCATGTGTTGAAGACTGTAAAAGCGGACAATGTTTACAAACCTCAAGAAAAAGACACAGATAAAATATTGGATGCCACTGACTCACAAGCAGATATAGCACTCCAGCAGACAGGCTTGACAATAGGGTATGGCCCAAAATGGTTGCCATAGGAGTGGCTTGCTGTCCTGGAAGTGAACAGAGCTTTTTGTCACCCTTCAGCAGTTGGCACACTATGAATGTTCAAATTTTCAGTGGGTCCCTGCTTATTAGCCTATCCCATCCCTTTTGATTTCCTGAACTTTCCAGCTTTGTCCCCACTGCTGGCTACAGTGAGTGGACTTTCCAAGTGTAAAAAGGTTTCTACTGGGCTAATGACAAGTGCTGCAAACCTCCTACATTTATGAATTTTGTTTAATAAACCCTTTCCTTCTACATCAAGTCAGTGAGCTGTTCCTTAGATCCTTTAGATCGATAGCTGTTATTGCCACCTTCAGTTCTAAACAAAATAAAAAATGTGATTTTGGACTGCAGAAAATGGTGGGCATGGCCAGATAATGCCTAAGCTTGGGAGTGGTATGAACGATAAAACCAGATCTTGGCATACTCACCCACAAAATAATTTTTCATTGCTGTGGCAAAAGTGACAGATTTCCAGACAAACATAAACCTCAGCAAAAAAATATAATTTAAAAAAAATGAAACTCTTTTATTGCACATACTTTTCTTCATATTATTTTGACATTGAGTTAAGCCTAGTGTAACAAAGAAATGCACATTATTAGGCATTCACTGCAGGGATCAGGACTGTGTAATATACAATGTAAACTAAACCAAATAATAGCAAAGCCCTCTCAGCTTAACTCATCGTAAAGTGACATGTGCAATAAATATTTAAAATTCTCACACAAAACATCAATTAAACCATAGAATTATATAAACAAGCATGTTAAATCATACATAATAGATTTCAAAATTGTGCACCAATATTAAAAAGTCAATAGATAGTTAGTAGTTAGTAGTCCATAAAAAAGTCCCATACACCATACAAACACTGTGCAATTTTTGTGCAATTCCTATATGAAAATCCAGAAGATATTGTTAAATCCATGTGCTTTCTTCACTTAAAAAACACACCACCAAAGTGTCATCCACTCCAAACGCTGGACCTTGGATCACAATCCCTCAGAAAGGTATAGATCAGCCAAGGAAAGCACAGACATCTAATAGTGCAGACCTTTATATAAAGATTTATTAATAAAAGTAGGTATTGCACTTACATATATTCCTTAAAGAGGAAGTAAACCCAGATGGGGTTTACTTCCTCTGTATTCCCCTGTAAAGTAGATGCATAATGTGCTACTATGCATCGCATAGTAGCCCATCATGTGTCACTTACCTGGAAACAAAGCCTGCGACGTCCAGCGCTGTCCCCTGTGCCCATCTTCAGCCCCTCTTCCTTCCGGGGTCGCGACTTCGGCATGCGCGTGGGAGCCACCAGTCACGGCACGATCACAGTGAAGAAACGGCATGGAGGCCGTTTCTTCACTGTGCATGTGCCGAAATTACATCGGCACATTTAGTACACTGCATATCTCCTGAACCGTCCAGGTTTGGGAGATATGCAGGGCACCTGCAGGTAAGCCTTATTATACGCTTACCTGTAGGTTAAAGTGGTTGTCACGAGTTGACAACCACTTTAACAAACAGGCATAATATAAAATTGGCAGAAGCTGTTCTCAAAGATAGCGTCTTGATCCCACCCAGCGTGATGATGTCACTGCCCACCTCACGTGTTGCACCCTGATTGGCTTTCTCAAAGAATATCCAATGTAGCATATAGATTTCACCGTCCAGGACTCTGTAGGGAATAGGGTTTGCTGGACCGGAGACACTGGGCAAGATATTCAGGGCACATTCGCATACCTTCCGTGTCCCAGGAAGGCATGCATACCTATGAACAGCAGGGTTTAGCAAAATACACTGTGATTTGGGGATGATAACTTTTGAAACCAACCCCCAGTGTAAATTGGGACTGATGAAGGCTCCGAGCAGCACTGAGATGTTTCAAGCTTCTACTGCACTCAGAAAATTATAACACAATCTTACTAACTGGAAATGGGAACAAGCAAGCAGGTACAGGGGGAGGATTAAATAACATGCATAGGAGATACTGCTGAACACCATCAGGAAGTAAAAATGAAGTCACCTTTTTTTGTGCAAACTAAACATTTTCAGATATTCACATCAAGCAACTTGGTGTACTAAAATTGGAATCTGGATTTACTCATCACCATTTGTTAGAGACAGTATTTTTTCCTACCATATCTATTTGATTGTCCTTTGTCTTATGCCTTGCCGAAAGACTCCAGAAATGCATATCATTGCATTGAGTAAAACTGCAGCTTAACATGCAAAAAACAAGAAATAAAAGTGTACATAAGGTCATTAGGAAGGACTTGGCATCCAGGTTGCATTATTACTAGTGGTTGTACACTTAAGAGCAAAGCTTCTCTTTGCCCAAGTTTTAAAGTAGTGTCAGTAGATATGGGTAAAATCCAGCCATTGCATACTTGCCATGTAAGAGTATTTACCTTAAAGTGGTTCTAAAGACAGAAGGTTTTTTATTTTAATGCATTCTATGCATTAAGATAAAAAACCTTCTGTGTTCAGCAGCCCTCCTCAGCCCCCTAATACTTACCTGAGCCCCATATCGATCCAGCGATGTTGCACGAGAGCCTCGGCTGTCGAGGACTCTCCCTCCTCATTGGTTGAGACAGCAGCGGGCATCATTGGCTCCTGCTACTGTCAATAAAAGTCAGTGAGCCAATGAGGAGAGAGAAGGGGTGGGCCCGAGCCACGGCTCCTTGTCTGAATGGACACACAGAGCAGCGGCTCGGGTATCCCCATAGCAAGCTGCTTACTGTGGGGGCACTCGGTTGGAGGGAGGTTCAAAGGGTGCCGACAGGGACGAGGGACCTGAGAAGAGGAGGATCTGGGCTGCTCTGTGCAAAAATATTGCACAGAGCAGGTAAGTATATAATGTTATTTTAAAAAAAACAAGACTTTAATATAACTTTAAGTTGATCTGTCATTAGTTTCCATGAAGTTATTTTATATATTTCTCTGTGTTTGTTGGTTTAACTCCCTTTCCTTCTGTTTCTCTTTTATTTATTTTACCTTTCTTTTTGCAGGTAAAGCTCAACTTAGAGCCATATAAGAGAGAATCACCCCTTTTCTTAACACCTCTGCCTAATGAAGGAGTTAGCTCCCTGCCTATAAGAACAGATGTAGAGGCTGAAAAACAATGGCAATTACAACAGCAGGCTGCAAATAAAGGTACTGTTAAAGGGCATGTTATGAGTAAACTCTGTTTATTTAGTGTGAATGTTGGGCAGCAGGCGAGGTGTGGTAGGATATATAGATAAATATTTCATCTTACAAAAGCACTTCAATCAAACTAAGCTTCTGAACTGGTAAAACTGGCTATACACATAGATGTTTTCATTCATTCTACCAAGATATTTAATACCATTATTGGGACTTATCTGGTCTCAGAACTTTATACCATGGTATCTAACAGTATATATATTTTTAAAATGATCAAAACGTTTATTCTTAACAAATCATTAAAGAGTATATAAACTGAACATTTCATATTCCTGATGCGTGCCCGATCTCAGGTAATATGTACTTGTATGAAAAAGTATCCTATTCTCTTTGTATTACTTCCTTTGTGTAAAATCCCTGGTGTTCTTGTCAGTCCCTCTGCTTTCCTATTAAAAACTGACCACATTAAGCAGGAGAACACACCATGGTCAGTTCTCTAGCTATCTCGGGAACTCAGCCTGCTCTCCTCCATTGTTCAGACTTATCCTGACACCCCTACCCTGCAAAGCTTTCACTGGGAAGACCAGTGTACTGCAGTTTCTCCTCCCCCAGCTCTTATGCCGCTGAGAACATAGGAAATATGATCACTTATGAAAAAGGTAAAAAAATATTTATCATTTTTTTATATCTATACACAAATGTTTGGCTTTCATTTGTATTTTAAACTGACTGAGTTGTTTTACAAGGTGAGGGTTAGCAATCACTTTAAACAGTTTCACATTCGGTCAATACAAATACATGAATTATATTTTGACGCGTATACATTTTTTTCTATGATACACATTACCTTCTTAAGACCTCAGAACCTGCTGCTTGGCTTTTTATTAAAGTCATGTGTCAGTACTACTGTCCTGTCCACTGGCACAACAGAGTCTGTGGCACCTCCCCAATAGAAGCAAGGCACAACAAGCCCTTTACCCTTTAATATGTTATTGGATGTCATGGAATAAACTTCTGTTACATTTGTAGTTCCAATATTGGCATTGAATTTCTTGGGAAATTCTTCATCTGCTTTATGATTGAATTTAGAGTCTTGTTAGTGGAATAGCAGACAGAAGGAAGTTGAAGTCAAGGCTAGAAAATATGAAGACTAGCACTAGAAATTGATAGTGTTTTGAGGAAGGTAACTGAATAGTTTTGAGATGTTGTGACAGTGAAAATGGCAGGACTTAGAAATCCTCTAGATGGGAGTGCTAAAGGGAGACCTCTACCCATGCCACATCCAAAATAACAGTGGAGCAAAAAGGAAGAAATAGAGACCTGTGGACTATGCATCAATTTCTGTACAATGTAACATAAACATATATTAGTATCTACATAAATATCTACAAAATATTTTATTTATACATATTTACATTGCCCTATTTTACTTACCATGGCACATAATACATCAATGGAGACAAACAAGTCCGTGGGGCAGACATAGAGAATCACAAAGGCTCATAGGGCACCTGAAACATCTGTAGCTGTGTATATATCACTACATTCCTAATAAGAACAAAGGGATATAATGATTTATATGTATGTATCAATTCTCTACGTTTTGATATCCAAACATTGAGAATTGATACATACATATAAGTCATTATATCCCTTTGTTCTTTTTCTCAGGTGCCCTACGAGCCTTTGTGATTCTCTATGTCCACCCCATGGACTTGTTTGCCTCCATTGATGTATTATGTACAGAAATTGATGCTTAGTCCACGGGTCTTAAAGAAGCTACGCAGTCTAGTGAATCACATCGACCCTTGAAGGACCGCACAGTTTACATATTTCCATATTGCTTTGTATTGAGTGGGAATATAGGTGCTGTAAGGTCTATGTATCATAACACGGCACTATTTTTTATGTATTTTTTATACAATGTTTCTATGAATATTGATTTTAACTATGTATAAATAAAATCTAAGTTTTATATTATTTCAGTTTTGTCTCATGTCATGCCATTAAAGTCCAGGACTGGCAGGATACATTCCTGTTAGTCTCTCCTCCTTCCCTTTTTCCTCTAGATGGGAGAAGAGAGTTTTGCAGTGTGAAGGTGAAAATAAAAATTAGCGTATTTTTTCTAGATAGATGACCATCAGTCGTCCATTTACAGATGGTTGAAATGCAGATAGAAAGACAAGAGGAGGCTGAAATCGATCTGAACATCATCTGCATTTATGCAGTATTGGTGACCATACAAAGAGAACAATTCAAGTGGTGATATACAGTAAATAGTAAAAAAGAGTGCTCTGACAGAGAACATGTATTAGGCATTTAGGTACACCTCAAGCAGCCATATGAGAAAAAGGATATTCCAGGGACAAAGAGAATGCAGATTATGCCATATGGTAAATACAGCCCTGACTATTAGGAATGCATGAAGCAAATGTTGTGGAGATGATAGGATAGTGTTGATTTTGTCATGGTTATTTGAGTGAAAAAGCAGAGAACAGAGCTGTCTATAAGGTGTGTTATAATGGGATAGTTAGGTACATTGAGCTGTTGTATTTGTTTTCTAATTCTCTTGTTGTCTGTATTCTAAGTTGGTATTGTTCCTCCACGGACAAAGTCACCAAGTGATGAAGGATCAGTGACAAAACAACTAGTAGTAATAAGAGGAGGAAACCATGCATCGAACAGACAGATCTCAAGGGTAAATCTCTAATATTATATAATGTTTCAGACTTTTCCTGCCCCTGTCGCTGGCATATTTCTTTTTTAGCATGTAATTAAATGCAGAGGAGTGTGTACAAATGGGTTTAACCAGAACATAGAAAGATTGTCTTGTTCCGTAGGGGTCCTAAACTGGTCATATAAGTTCTTAGACTGAATAAGAGGTTTGTACTCCTGCATACATTTCCACTTTCAGCAGTAAATTGGAATATCTTATTCACATAATACTGAACATTCTAAAACTGGTGTACACACACAAAACATATTTCATAATCAAGCATTAAGGGACACAGGATGAAGTTTTCCGATACATTAGATGATGCTGATGCCTTCAGGAAATTGAGCACTGGCAAATCAAGCTGTAAGGGCAGCCCAGCCCTACAGAGCCAATGGCACTGTACAGCATGCCATGGCTCTGTAGGGCATGCAATGACACTGTATGGCATCTGATGACACTGTACGGCATGCAATATCAGGAAGGGGATGACAGACAGAAGATGTTTACATTCTCCAACCTCAGTCTGCAGGCACAAAATGATGTCAGCTACACTGTTAGGAGTGACATCACCCTATAGCTGCACCCCCTGGGGCTCCCCTTACCTGCATCTGCTTGAACTCCTTTTTTTAACAGAGCCTGCGCCATATTCCTGCCTGACAATAGAACTGCACCCCCACTGCTCTGCTCAATGGTATCCTCGTAGTCCTGGGTCCCCTCTCTGTGCTCCCCAAGTTTGGTGTCCCGGTCACTTATGGTTCGGGAGCAGTGCCATGTCAAGCTGACCAAGATTTCCCATAGAAGCCAATATTAAAATGTTACTGGATCCATGCCGTGTCAAGCTGACCAAGATTTCCTATAGACGCCAATGTTAAATGTTACTGGAGCAGTGCCATGTCAAGCTGACCAAGATTGCACCGCACTGCACATGCGCAAGATGGGCGGGTGCATGCTGGGTAGCCAGCATGCACGGTATCAAGGAAGAAGGACATTGCGGCTTCAGATGCCCACAATGGAGATGTCTGCGCTGTGCAGGAACTTCACAAAGTAAAAAAACTATGCTGCACAAATATAAAACTGGGCATAGTTTACAGCATACCTTTGTTACATTGCATGAGGCATGATTATTCTAGGGGTATTTTTATATTAAAAATCATATTTCGGCTGGAACACCATTTTAAGGACCACTGCTGGGTGAGTCAGGGCTTTTGGTAACATCTTAAATAGAAATACTGGGTAGTTTTCTACACTTATTTTTGTAGTATCTTTCTGAAGTTAACATCCCAAATATAAACATACAATTACTAAACCAGAACTAGAAATGGGATTTTCAGTGATTGCCCCAGAAATACTTTAATTGAACACTTCTCATTCATGTATAGAGTATATAAAATCATTATTTTATTACAAACACGCTTTTAAAAAAAACAATTAGTTTACAATGAAATACATCCAGAAAGATATTTTGTGACAAAAAATGTGCAAATTCAGACACCAGTCTATGCGTTTTTCAGGTTTCTGTTTCTTTAGGACTGGACATTACTTGACAGAAAAACAATCCATCTACAAAGATGAACACAGTTATCAAGTATAATACAAACAAAAGAATAACAAAACACTCAGAATTAATATATACCAAATTCGATATCAATCAGTTTTTTTATTTTTTTTATTTTATTTATTTCAGGTACTTATATAGCACTGTCAATTTACGCAGCGCTTTTACATATACATTGTACATTCGCATCAGTCCCTACCCTCAAGGAGCTTACAATCTAAGTGAAAAGAAAATTTATATATAGGTAACCACAACTTAACTCATTAGAGTATGTACCTAGGGACATTATGTGGATTGGTATTAGGTCCAAGTGAGCACATGTTTCAGTTTAACAGGTTCCCCACCGCGCGCCGTCTTTTCACGGCGGCAGTCGGGGAGCCCTGCGCGAATCGCCGTAAATAAGCGGCGATCTGCATTTGGCCACCAGGGGGCGCGCGCGCACCCGCCGCACTCCTGGGGAGTGTGCCCGCGGCTCAGGCGGACCCGATGTCCGCCAGCGAGCCACGATGAGCGGCTACTCTGTCAGTGGGGCATGAGAGATCTACTGATCCCTGTCACTGGGATCAGTTAGATCTCTCATGCCCATGTTAGCCCAACCCCCCCTTAGTAAGAACACACCCAGGGAACACGATTAACCCCTAGCTCTCCCCCTGCAGGTTAACCCCTTCAATGCCAATGACATTTATACAGTAATCAGTGGACATTTAAATTTCTGATCGCTGAATAAATGTCATTGGTCCCAAAAAAGTGGCCCCCCCAATATCGCATTACCGCTAAAAATCGCAGCTCGCCGCCATTACTAGTAAAAAATAAAAAAAAAATAAAAACCCCAGAAATGAATTCTCACCATCCGTAAACGCGGCCACTTTTGCGCAAACCAATCAATAAACGCTGATTGCAATTTTTTTTATCGCAAATATGAGGAATTATATAAATCGGCCAAAAACGGTGAAAAAAAATGTTTTTTTATATTTTTTTTTTGGATTTGAATTTTAGCAAAAAGTAAGAAATTTGGGTTTTTTTGCAAAATGGTCGCTCTTCTTTTGTTTATAGCGGCGATCAGAAATGACGCAGAGGCGATCAAATACCACCAAAAGAAAGCTCTATTTGTGGGAAAAAAAGGACGCAAATTTCGTTTGGGTACAACGCTGCACGACCGCGCAATTGTCAGTTAAAGAGACGCAGCGCCGAATCGCAAAAAGTGCTCTGGTCCTAAAGTGGGAAATTCTTCCGGGGCTGAAGTGGTTAAAAACAGATCTTTATTACATACATGTATAAAACATACTTGATACAATCGTATCTGAATTTGTGACCAATATAGTATATAACAACACATTTGGTCATACATAAAAGCAAAGGCAGGTGGAATGACAATCAACGTTTCACAATTTTCATTGCTTCTTCAGGATTAATTCCACCCTTCATATTCATCTATTAATCAAACATAAGCCGTCAATGACAATTCCTATATCATTGTACATAGATTTTACAGTATTATGTTTAAACTGTGCTCACCCATCTTGGTTTAATGGTGCCACACATACCAGCCATAGCCGGACAGATCACTGCAGACCCCACAGGTAGGTAGCGCCAGGTCCACCTACCCTAACTCTGGATGGATACTTGGATTCACCCTCACCGCCAAAAAGATTTCTTCCGTCCAAGCAGAAAATCTACAATAGAAACATGCCCATTCAGAGGAGATCCTCTCCATAACAGAATGTATCTATTTAGACTCCAGGGATACGGTTTATATCCATGTATCCCCTGCTTTCTAGCCCCCGGACCACGCAATCCTGCGCTTCCTGACGGGTAAAGGAGAGAGCCAAAGGAGCTTCAAACCTATTCAAAACTGGGGCCTCCATTTATCCAGATATATATACTCCTACTACTTCGGTATATATATATATACTCCTACTACTTCCCCACCCTTGATATATCCCCATAGTTAGGTAGCCGACAGCCTATGTCAAATGATTCCAAAAGGGGGAGAGAGCCTACTCACCAAAGTCTTGCCAGACCGGGGACCTACAGCAGCGGGGCTTGCCTGCCTCCCTGCCTTGCTGTGTTCCCGGTCTATTTGAGGGTGGTCCGAAGTGACCGAGCCGCTCGGCTCTCCTGGCGTCACTTCCGTGTGGGTGTCTGATGGACGGCGCATGCGCGGTATCCCGAGCAATGGCCGATACGACGCAGCCGCCATGTCTAGGGACCGCACGTACCACCGCCTCCCCCAGGTGTATATTCACCTGGGGGGGATGAGAACGGGGAAGGTGTCCCACACAGGACTATTCCCCTTTCCCCAGACATCCTAGATAACCATCCATGATAATGTGAGGTGCAGTGATCACTTCCCAGACCAGGCTGTCGCTTAGCACCACCTACTGGGCATACAATAAAAGTGCACTTACTTTTCAAAAGATGACAATCTCATAGGAAAGAACGCATATAACAACAATCACATGTATAATTACATACTTGAAACATATGTTTTTAATCTTGTACAGTCATAAAGATCAGTCACAAATTTAGTCTTGATTTATGGGGTAATCTCATATCCTACAACAACACGTACCACTTATAGGCTAACCTGAGACAGAGGGTAAAAAAACCGAATACCGTCTAGAGGAAAGCGTTAAACGTAAGAGAAGTGTTAAGGCCTGGGAATTCAGTAGCTCTTTGGTTATAAATCCATTTGGCTTCCTTCCTTAAAATAGCTGCATCAAAATTGCCCCCCCCCCCGTGGGTTAGGGGGGATTTTTTCCAATGCAAAAAATGATATATAGGAGGGGTCAAAGCTATGATTGGGTCCTAAGTGTTTACAGATGGGGGTATATAACAAGCCAGCATCCACATAATACAGATGGTCCTGTATTCTTCTACTGAGGGTCCTTTTAGTTTTTCCTATATAGAAGACCCCGCATTTGCAATTGGCCATATACACCACTCCCTCAGTTTGACAATCTACATAGGCTTTTGGTTTGATATGTCCCCCCCTGGGTAATGGGTAACCGTACCTTCATTTATCCAGGGGCATTGTGTACATGCTCTACATCTAAAAGTACCCTGTCCTCCTACGGCACCCTCTGTGGGTGCCAGGGGGATAAAGTGACTATGAACCAGTCTAACCCTCAGCGATTGGGACCTCTTATAAACCACTTCCGGACGATCCCTCATATATTTAGAGATCACATTATCATCTGCCAGGAAGTGCCAGTTCTTTAGCAGCAGGTCCTTAAAGGCCTCCTGTTGGTTACTGAATGTAGTGACCAATTTTGTCGTGTTGGCCTGACTACGTTCTTTTGTCTGAAATATAAGATTGTCTCTAGTTTGTGATTTAGCTCTTTTGTATGCTTTTTTCAGTACCTTTTTACTATATCCTCTTTCGCGTAAGCGCGCAAAGAGCAATCTGGCCTCTATTTCAAAATCCCCGTCCCTGGTGCAGTTTCTCCTCAGTCTCAAATATTGACTGTATGGGATACTCCGCAACAGGGGATGGGGATGTGCACTGCTGTAATGCAGGATAGTGTTTCCTACTGTGCTTTTGCGATATAGAGATGAGATGAGCCTCAGGGCTTATATGTAATTGTAGGTCCAAGAAGGAAATCTGCTGTGCATCTGATTGTACTGTGAATTTCAGATTGAAATCATTATTAGAGATGTGTGTCATAAAATCCGATAGCTCCTCGGTCGTACCTGTCCAAACGACCAATACATCGTCGATGTACCTCCGCCATAAGAGGATGTGGCGGAGGTACACGGATGAGGCGTCGTCGGAAAAGAGGTGTCTCTCCCATCCCCCCAGGTACAGGTTGGCATACGATGGGGCACAAGATGTCCCCATCGCAACCGCCTGCACCTGGAGGTAATGGGATCCGTTGAAGACAAAAGAATTGCATCTGAGTATATGCTGCAATAATGACAGGATGAACTCATTTAGAGGCCATGCATTCCAGTCCACCTCCCCCAGGAAGGTGGACACCACTTCCACCCCCCTGAAGTGGGGGATACTGGAATACAGGGCCTCAATGTCAATGGCCACTAAATAAGCCCCAGGGGGCACCGTCATACCCTCAATCACTTTAAGAAGTTCCAAGGTGTCTTTTAGATATGAAGGTAATCTTTTTACATGTGGTCTTAATTGGCTTTCCTTTTCCGTATGACATCCTATTCCGGAGACGATTGGATGTCCCGGAGGTTTATCAAGGCTCTTATGCACCTTCGAGAGGGCATAGAAGGTAGGGGTTATTGGCCAGTTAACCTGCAGAAATTCAAACAGGTCCTTTTCTATCAGTCCTTCATTGTACGCTTTGGTGATCATGTCTTGGTATTCTAACTGATGAGTATGTACCACTTCCTCATCTATCAGCTGGTACCATTCCCTGTTCGCCAAGATAGTGTCACACATCTCTATATATTGTTCACGGTCTATGACGACCACATTGCCACCCTTATCTGAGGGTTTAATCACAATGTGGTCGCCATGGCACAGATTGACAAGGGCTTCCTGTTGTGCCCTTGTAAGGTTATAGGAGATTGGCATGCCCCTATCAGGGATCCTGCCAATCTCCTTCACCATTTGCTTTAGAAATGCCCAAACAGCCGGGCAAGTCTGTAATTTCGGGAATTTACGTGACTTAGCTTTAAACTTAATTTTAATTGGGGATGCCTCCTCCCCTCATCCTCAGACGGGGAGGAAGAGAAAGACCCCACCTCCGTTTGTTCGCTTTCCTCCAATAGTTGCATCAAGATTTTAAGTGTCCTAAAGTCCTGAACTTTCCAGCCCTTATAGAGGTCCTCGTCTTTCAATGTAGTCTTGGTACCCTCCTTATCAAATATATACTTGAATGTGAGGTCCCTTGCAAAGAGGTGAAGGTCCTTCACCAACTCAAATTTATCTAAGCGTTGAAGTGGGCAAAAACTGAGGCCTAATTGAAGGACCTCTTGTTCTGCTAGAGACAATGAGTAAGATGACAGGTTAATGATATTCAGGGGTTTTCCAATACTGGTTGTTTGACCACAAAGGGGTCTATTTTCCCCGTCTTCATGGGGGGTAGAGGGGTTGGGGGTGGTATTGGTTGGGAGGGCTCCCCTAAAGGGGATCCATTTGTATTGATTTTATTTTGGTTTTTAGGGATTGCTCCTAAATCTCTTTCCTTCTCTCTATCTTTGTTCACCTTTCCTCCTTCATCCCTAAACATCGTAGTACCCATCTTAATTGGCTTGTCTTCCTCCAACTGTCCTTTTGGGGCAGTATTGCTTCTCTTTCTTTGGTCTGCCTGCAATTCTAGGGGTGAAAGCTGGCGTTTGTTTTTATGATGTAAATTTCGGTTGCCCCCCCCTGCCCTTTTTCCCAAATCCTCCTTTTTTATTACCTCTTTGGGGTCCAGGGTATGTTGATCGAGAGGATGCTGATGAAAAGATGGACACATCAGACTCAGATTGAGGTGCGGGAGGGCCTACTTCCCGCATCTGATCTCATACCCATACCGTGTGTTTGTTTCTCCCTTTCTGCCATCTATATGTGTAACCTCCCAGGAAAGCCAATTTATCTTTGTAAAATGTATTTTCCTTTCTTAACCACCTCCCACCCGGCCACTGTACATATACGGCCAGGTGGGAGCTTCCCTGTTCTGACAGGACGTATATATACGTCCTGCAGAACGGGTACTCGCAGCGCGGGCACGCGCCACGCTGCTGCTGGATCCTGTGATCATTATGATCACAGGATCCAGCTGAGCGGAGATCGGGATACGGGCGCAGTGACTGGCCCTCCCGATCATGTGACGGCTGTGTCCAATCACAGCCGTCACATTGTAAACAGAGACGAGCGTCTCTGTGACAGTTCTCCCCCGCCGAGCTCAGTGAGAGCTCAGTGCGGGGGGGGGGAGATGCAGCTCTGTGACAGCTTTCTGCATGGTGA
>BLSH010135157.1:267410-300662 GCA_018402905.1 Glandirana rugosa
GGTCCTAGTGGAACGTTGTTTCATTTCAACCATATATAGCTGATGCAGTACATAGTGTAAATGAAACAACGTTCCTCCAGAACCCAGGTGCTACATACAACATCCTAAACAACAGTCACAGAGACAGACAGGAACACAGAACCAGTAGAAAGGTCCTCACCACATAAAGTGCATGTGTGCAACTGGTGCAATCAGTTCAGAAAGACACACAAGACAGTGCAGGACAGCACAGGACAGTGTGGAACAATACACAAAGCACAAAATCGCTCCGCCAGTAAACCTCTCCTAACCAGATAAGGTGCATAGTAGCAGAAAATGTAAACAATACTCTTTCAGATTGCACAGTAGAAGAAAATGTAAACAATACTATTTCAGATTAAAACCTACAGCAGCAACAAAGGTAAAGTGAACAGTGACAGGAAAAATTGTGGATAGAATATTTATGCGAAATAGCAAATGGCAGTGATCCTGGAAGATGTGCAATAAAACAGCATGTAAACATTTTTTTGTGTTAATGAATTAGTGTGAGTGGTACTGAATGATGATGTTGAGTCTGGTTTGTGCAGATCAGTCACACAGAGTTCCGTTCAGCTCTTTGTTGAGGAGCCTGATGGCTTGAGGAAAGAAACTATTGCACAGTCTGGATGCTTACACAACTAAACTACAAACTAACTGAACAAAACAGCACACAGGTCAACTGGAAGGGGCTTATAAACCTCCCAGCCAAGTAACAATAGTCTTTCCTGTAGCCTCTCTGTTGCTCTCCTGCTCCCTTGTGCTGCTCCAGGATCTCTCTCTTTCTTTCTGGCTGCACCCGAGCTCCCAGGCCTCAAGGTCACCCCCCAGACTGTTGGTCCTCAACTTCTGCTACATCTCAACTCTTCCATCCGACACTCTCCTGCCCTCAGCTGGGCAGACCACAGTATTTAGGGAGGCCTGCCCCCTGCCAATCCGGGTTGGGGATTGGTCAGGGCTCCTTAACATACCTCAGAAAGTCCCACCTCCCGTTCCATCCCCTTTTCCAGAACCTTCTGGAAGGGGAGGAGTAACCAAGGGGTGTTCCTTCCTTCAGGTTTGCACAACAGTCAGGCCTGACTAAATTTGTCCCTCCTAACAAAAAAAAACACCTAAGCACCTATTCACTATGGGGGCACTACATGTATATATGTTTTTATATGGTCTAATATAGACCATATCTTGCACCACAATGAGTCAGTTACTGGGTACCCAAAAAAAGATAAAACATAACAAACACAGCCCTCAATGAAAAAGAAGGCACAGGAATAGGCTTACCATTCACCATGAGAGTTTTCAGATGTGGAGCCCAGAGCAGAGAGGTGTTTCGCTCACGGTAATAGAAGGCTCTATTGTGTACCTGCAGGCTGCCCTATATATAGGGGGAGTAATTACCGCCTATTGCTGCACATCAGCAGCTTGTTAAAAACGCCAACAAAGGAGGCAGTATAGCCTTGTGTGGTCCTCGGCATTCCCCTACGTCATCTGCTACATCCTGGCATCACTTCCGGTTTCGAAAAACCGAAAGCTCTTGAATTGCCATGACAGGCCGCCCATCATATAACTGCCTACAGCCTGCCCATCAGAGGCGGGAGTCCAGCTCCCTAGTTGCCGAGCCTCGGACAGAGGAAACACTGTGAATAGGGACCACCTCCAATCCCTCCCGGCCTCAATAGGTCTAATTCAGATGCCCCCAATTGTAATAGGGAAAAGCCCTATCACAAAGGATAGTGCTTTGTGCGCTGGGTTAGGGATAAACAGCACCCACTTGTAGAGGAAAGATGAACAGCATACAAGGAGACCGGTTTACAGGAGTCAATCAGTGAAATCACTAACAATAGTACATTACAAAGACAGGCAAAAAGCAAGAAGCAAAAAACACACATAACAAATACCTAACCAAATTAGTACTTTCTGTTTTGCCACTATTGCTAGAATTGCTAATTATACATCTCTTTCCTGATTCTGGCTCATGACTGCTAGCCGATAAAGAGATACCAAAACATCTATAAACCATTTTATCCAGCAATACCCTATGGAGGAGGGGTTCCTGAAAAAATGGACTGTCCCTGTGGTGGACCCGGCCATTTCTTGTCTTGGCAACATTCTAACCACCCCTGTTGAGGAGATTCCTGTGTTAAAGGACCTGGAGGATAAAAGGCTAGAAGTCTTTTCTAACAACTTATTCTCCTCACATGTCTTGCCTTGCAACCTACCAGTGCGACCATGTTCATCTGCCAGACTTTAGCTCCTATGTCTGGAGATTCCAAATCTTTCCTAACAAATCCTTCTGTCATTCAGAAGGTCATACCTATAGCACGTATCGATTGTGTTCATGGGCTAAGGGCTGGTTCACACCACAAAAACGCACTCCAGATCCATTTCAGATGTGTCTCTGTATGAGTGTTTGTAACGCATTTTTGATCCGGATGCATTCCAGATGCTTTTTTTTCTTTTTTCCTGTCTTTTTTCACTGTACTGTGGTCTGGTGAGTTTTTGATGCATTTTTTGATGCGTTCCAGTACATTCTGGTGCGTTTCCAGTACAGTCCAGTGCAAGAAAAATACAGCATATTCTACTGTTGTCAACTAGGCCATTGGAAACCATATAACCTACTTTCCATGTGTTTTTTATGCAGAAAACAATGCACTGGACTGCATGTGGTGTGAACTGCCCTTAAAGGACATTATACAACAAATATCCACAATGAATCACATTTCAATACACATGTAAAATATCATGTGGCTCAAATGTTGATCCACAGAGCATCAGTGCAAGAAAAGCCTCTTTTGTATATGTTTGATGGAGAACACCTTTTAGTTCAATCCCCAGAAGATTAACCTTTTGCCCAATAAAAAGAAGGCAAAATCTTCTTTTGGCAAGCTCTGTAATCCTGAATCTAACTTTCTCCCAGGCCTTCAAGTCACAGGCAAAGCCTAGAACTTAGTCCTGGATCCGAGTATGTGGCAAGATACTGCAAAAGTTACTATAACACCGCATGTGTTATTTTATTAATCCATGCGGTATTTTATTAGTGAAAGCTTGCGGTAATTTAACACCAGCAGTAGCTGGCGTCCTTAACAAACAGGGTAAATAGTTATAGTGTTAAAGTGGTTGTAAAGGTAAAGAACAATTACAGCCAGCCCCTCTCTTCTATTATTCTCTCCTACACTGTGTATTGTTTTTTAAAACAATGCCTGTAAATACTTGATCTTGGATCTTTATGGCCAGTCACATGACCTCCGGCTGCAGTTTTCCTCAGATCTACGGGCTACAGAGGGAGGGGCTGAGTTCCCCCTTTAACATCAGCTGGAGAGGTCACGTCGCCGTTGTGATCGGCCAGAAGAGATCAAAGATAAGGTATTTGCAGGCTTTGTTTTACAAAAACATTTACACAGTGTAGGAGAGATTACTATAAGGCCTCATACACACAAGCATTTTTTAATGCCACTTTTTTGGGTGTTTTTTTGCTGCTCTCCATGTTATTCAATGGCCCTCTAAAAACGCTGATGTTTTTGAGCAGTAGAGGGCGTCGGCGCTAGTGAGCTGTTTCTAGAACGTGGGACCAGCGCGTTCTGAAGCTGTAGCGTTTTGGGGTTTTTTGACGCTAATCAGCAAAAAGCTCACTAACGCCTACTAACGCCGTACCAGCGTTAACCGGCGTTTTTTTTTTTTTAAATTGTCATTAGTCAATTTATTAAACAAACACAGGAAATTCCTGTAAAAAAATACCCAAAGCTCCTTTGCACCCCAGGGGAATTGTGGGTCATCTAGGGGAAGGAGAAGAAGGGTAACTTAAAATGGCTGCAGGAGTGATCCAGAGAGCACTGATTGCTGCAGTGGAGTCTCACCCTGCACTTTGGGAGGTGAGTCACCTGAACTATGTGGACCACCTCCTCAAGATCAAACTGTGGACCAAAATCTGTGCATCCTTAATACCTGGCTGGGAAAGCATGACCCTGAATGTGCAGCAGGAGAACAGTAAGTACATTTTTAATGCCAGTTCTGTATAGTAATGTGTTTAGTATAATGCAGAACACTTACGTATTTTTTTTTTCTCATATTAGGAAAGAAGTTGCAAAAGCAGTGGAAGTCTCTCCGGGACCGTGTCCGTATAGACATCACGGACGAGGAGAGAGCTTCCACGTCAGGAGCAGCTGCACCCCCAAAAAAGCCCCATATCCATGCCAGAAACCTGCTGTTTATGCGGCAATCCATATTAAGCAGCAACAGAGAGTGAGTTTAGCTAAATTATTAATTTTTTTTTGTTTTTAGTTATTTTTTATTAGAACAATTTATTTTCATTAATTTTATTTTCTTTTAGAACAACCTCCAATATATCAGGGAAAAAAAGGCAGCGGGAGCCAGAGCCGGTGCCAGAATCGGAGACAGAGTAGGAGGTGGACAGACCCTCCACCAGCGCGGCGTACACCGCTGCACAGGCATCCTCCCCTGGCAGTGATGTTGGCTGCCCCGCTACGGAGCCAACACCTGAGGTAAGTCTCCGCCCGTGTGCATGACCATCGCAATGTTTGTTTTTCTATGTAATTGCATACCAATCTATTTTTTGTTCTTGTTTTTTGCAGGCACCAAGCGTCAGCCAGGATCACAGGGAGGTGCCCATTCACCTCGGTGTACGCAGCTCTGGGCGTGGGCGTGGACGTGGCCACGGTCAGCGACAGAGAGGTGGCACAGTCTTAGACTCAGAGGGGGAGGATAGGCTCCTAGCACTGCTGAGCAAGGTGCGACCTCGAGAGGCGGAGCCTGGATCCTTTTATGGATCCACGGCACAAAACCGCCTCTTTCTGTCGCTACTTGTTTCATATGCTAGAGGACGTTGGGGATCAACATCGGGTGGAGTGTATGGATCGGTTGACTGAGGTATGTAGGGAGTATGGTAGGAGAAGTACTCTTTCAACCGATCTATACCCTTCATTTCCCAATCCCCCAATGTCCTCTAGTAGCTCAGCAGTGCTACGGCCCCCCTCTCTCTACCAGCCCCCTCCTCAGCACCAGCCACCACCCGTCATGCCCCAGAACCCACATCCTCACCAATTTTATGTGGACTGTCCACCTCCACTCCAAGCTCCTCAATACCGGGAGGACCAGCCCCACTCCCCCCCCCCCCTCCACAATCCCCTTATCCCCATGGTTCTCAGCCAACCTACCAGGATTTATGAATTAAATAAAAAAATTTTTTTGATGCAAGCAATATTGTTTTGGAGTTATCATTATTTAAATAGGATGTATATTAGCACCCGTTTTCTTTCTGCATGAGACACGCATATGCTGTTCTCATATATGGGCTCAGTATACGATTGCCCCATGCAGAATAGAAAATGGGTCTTTTCAACCTGCATGGGACAAACTGATACTGAGCCCATATATGGGCTTAGCATACGATTGCCCCATGCAGAATAGAAAATTGGTCTTTTCATCCTGCATGGGACAAACAGATGCTGAGCTCATATATGGGCTTAGCATCTGTTTGCCCCATGCAGAATAGAAAATGGGTCTTTTCATCCTGCATGGGACAAATGGATACTGAGCTCATATATGGGCTCAGCATACGATTGCCCCATGCAGAATAGAAAATGGGTCTTTTCATCCTGCATGGGACAAACGGATACTGAGCTCACCTATGGGCTCAGCATACGATTGCCCCATGCAGAATAGAAAATGGATCTTTTCATCTGGCATGGGACAAACGGATGCTGAGCTCATATATGAGCTCAGCATCCATTTGTCCCATTCAGAATGAAAAGGACTCGTAAAACAATTGAGGAAACATAGACACAAAAATAATTAAATTGAATATGATATTTTTATTAAAAGAAATTTTTACAGAGTTGAAAAGATGATTCTTGAACAAACTTTTAGATACGATTTTCTTGCCATGCCACCTCTCCATGCGGTGATACAAAAAAGGACTCAAATTCATTTTGGATCGTCATGATACGTGCAGTTGTATGAAGGTCCATAAATTGTACACGATGACTTGGGTTGCTTGGCTCGGGTTCTACATTACTGCTGTCATTATTTCTTAAAAAATTGTGTAGCACATAGCATGCCAGGACCACGCTTACTGCGTTTTCCACGTCGGATAATGCCAGCAAGACCACAGAAACTTTTCGTAATTAAAATAAGAGGAGTCGGAGTTGGGATGCTTCTTCACCCAGATATGTTTCCCATCCAGGACTCTAATGCAATCTGGGAACTGCGTCTTCTCCCAGAATACACGAACCACAGATTCCCAAATTTGCTCAGTGGGCTCCGGCATCTAGACCGAATGTAGCTCCTCCCAAATTGCCACTCATGTAGTACGCACTACCACCGAGACGGTCATTACTCAGAGAAGAAAATAGTGGTGCAGTGACACAACTCTGTCCAGTCGCTAGGAACCTAAAATAAGATACAATTGATAGAATATTAAAATAAAAATAGCGTAAGAGCGCCAACAATATTCCCTAACCTTATCCCATACCCTTAACCCCTATTCCCTACAATCTACTTCTAAGCCTGTCCCCTAACCCCTAAAGAAGCCCTATTAGCGCATAATTTATGAAAACATACCCCCTAACCCATATGCGTACTTCTTAACCCTATTTCCTAAAACCTACTTCTAAGCCTGTCCCCTAACCCCTAAAGAAGCCCTATAAGCGAATAATTTATGAAATCATGCCGCCTAAACCATATGCGTATTTCTAAAACATTTTTACTTACCAGAGTGTCACCAGCAGCCTTTCTTCTGGTGAAATAGCACGCCGCATCTCGGTGTCCATCAGGGTCAACCGGGGGCGCAGCTTCTCCAGTAGCTCATCAAAAAGCGCGACTGACATCCTGGTGAAATTTAGAAATTTGTCCAGATGTGTACGCAGCTGGGTGTACATCTGGGTGAAGTACCCCACAGACAGCCGCTGGGACACCAGGGGATGGGTCCAGATGCAACATCACCTGCTGGATCTCTCCTCCTCCAACTGCCTCCTTCTTCGCATCCTCCGCAAGGTGATGAGCATGATTGCCTATCAATCTTTTGGACAAGAGGATCCATCGCACAAATGGAGAAGGTTTTGTAAGATCGCAAAAAAAACGCACACTCCGAACAAACACCAACAAACTCCGACAACGTACTCTCCTCTCTCTCTCCAACCAAAATGGCACCGTCACACGGTCTCGGACATTTTTTATTGCTTTTTTAGGGCATTGTGGGTAATTCGGGAGTGTAAAATATCTGTGGGATGTCTTTAAAAAAAAACACTATTTAGCGTTGACGCTCATTGACGCCGATGCAAAACACCGCTTAGATCGCATTTTTTTACGCCGATATAATAATGCCTTTTCACGCCGACACTCACTAACGCTCACTAACGCTTATGCAAAACGCAGAAAAAAACACAGATTTTTCCCTGACGTCGGGCCTGACGTTTTGCTTATTTTTTCTCAGATGCCCATGTGTATAAGGCCTAAAGGTCCTTTCACACGAGCAGAGCCCATCCGCTGATCCCCGCTGAGCCGGTGGATGACTCCGTGCAGAAACTGACCTATCAGAGCTTCGCTCTCCTCTATGGGGGATCAGATGAACACGGAGCATCTGTCCATGTTCATTTGATCCGCCAGATGGATGGAAAATAGGGTTGTCTGCCCCGCTCTCAGCTGGGGATCTCCTGCCCAGGACGCATGTGGATCCACTCGAAACTGCAAAGGTCCAGGAGGACGAAAAAGGAACACAGGTATGGACCATGAGGCAAAATGTATTGGATTAGGGTCCTATAGGATTGGAGGGGGCGGGGTAAACCCACACGTAGGCTGCCATGGAGTCCGTCAGGAAAAACAATATTTCTTACTTTTTGCTAAAATACATAAAAAAAATTATATATAAAAAAAACTAATTTATTCATCGGTTTTGGCTTATATTTTTGGTAAAAAAAAAAAAATCGCAATCTGCATTTATTGATTGTTTTTTTGCAAACGTTGCCGCGTTTACAAACCATGAGAATTCATTTATGGTGTTTTTATAATTTTTTTTTTTACTAGTAATGGCAGCGATCTGCAATTTTTATCGGGACCGTGATATTGCAGTGGACAGATCGGATATTTTTGACACTTTTTTGGGACCAATTTATACAGCGATCAGAAATTTAAATATCCACTGATTACTGTGTAAGTGTCATTGGCAGTGAATGGGTTAACCTGCAGGGGGAGATCTAGGGGTTAACTGTGTTCCCTAGGTGTGTTCTAACTTTGAGGGGGCTGTCAGATTTTCTGGCGGACCTGAACGGACGCTCCATTGTCCTCTATGGAGCGGCGGATGTCAGTGGTGCCATGTCCGCTGACATCCAATCTGCTCCGTTAAACACAGACAGATGGAAAATTGGGGTTTGGTGTCCCCCTACGCCCAGGGCCCAGCCACGGCGGGCGAGAGGTGTGAGGCCAGGAAGATCCCCAGGAGGGGCGGCCATTGCCCTAGGTGACGCCATCACTGGCAGGGTCTCGAAGAGGATTCGTAGGTAGGGGCATGCTCCATGGCAGCCGGTTTTCTTTGGCCTCATGCAAAGCGCAGTGTTCCCTGTCTCGTTTTCCCCATGCCTATGTTGTTGTTGTGCTTCACAGATCCCCAGGTGCCGGTCTATGGCGGCTGGAACGCAGTTGCGCTTCACCAGCCGCCACTCGCCGATCTGCGCAGGCGCGGGACTGGGGTCTGCGTTTCGGCCAGCGCGTGCGCAGTACGGCAAGGCGGGGCAGGGAATTCAAAAGCTGGCTGTTCTGCCCAGTCCTCGGGACTGACTGTGGGCAGAGTGCGGCAGCTTCCCCAAGCTCCGCTCTCCTTCTCCTCTGGTGAGTCAGTGGGAGAAGGGGGGGGGGAGGAGGACAGCAGAGGCTGATGATTACCTTTCCCCCTCACAGGATACGTGTGTTCTTGTGTGCAGGATGGACCACCGCCCCCTGGTGGCCAGCCCTTACCCGGCAGGTAGGGGGGAATTGAGCTGTTCTGGGGGGGAGCTGTTGTTATATGTGCTATCTCTCTCTCCTTTTCTCCTGTGCTGTGTTTTATTCCCCTTTATCCTAAGTCGGATCGTCAAGGCACTTCAAGTTCCAGAGACCCTGCCAGGTCACAGCAGCGACACTCATCTTCGAGATCTGGATGCCATAGGTCCCGATTGGGGGGCCAACATCATGGGCATAGTTCCCACTCTTCCCCCAGACACCACTCCCACTGCCACGGCAGCCACTCTCGACGCGAGTCATGCTGGGGATGTGGCTCCCGAGTGCCTGAAGAGAAATCGCTATGCGATGTATGCTACGCCTGGGCGGTGAAGGAGAGGGGAACGGGCACTCAGCAAACATGCCCTAGCCCGGAGATTGAGGCTCTGGTAAGACGGGTGGTCCAGCAATCGCTGAGAGGATTTGATCCTCCTCACACCCAGAGCCAGCCCTCCACTGTTGGCCCTACGGAGAGACTTTCCCAGGATCAACCAGGCCCATCTCAGCCAAGCCTGGAGCCCCAAGACTTCTCGGACAGTGAGACGGAAGGGGACAAGGCGGCGGGATTTGACGCGACCCTGGTTCCGCCACTGATTAAGGCCGTCAAACAAGCCCTGAGATGGGAAGAGCCGATGGCTTCTCCGTCGAAGCAGAGAAAATTTTTCAGACATCTTAATAAAGAATGGCCCAGCTTCCCGCTGCTTTCGGAGCTAAATGACATCCTAAAGGAAGAACGGGAGAAGACGTCCCTATCTAATAAGCTGGCCAGGCTGTATCCCTTTAGGGAAGAGGAAGTGAAGAACTTAGAGACCGCTCCGTTGGTGGATGCGGCAGTTATGAGGCTGGCAAAACACGTCACCCTTCCTCTGGAAGACGCGGTATCCTTTAAAGAGCCTCTGGACAGGAAAATTGATTTGGATCTCAAAAGGATCTACATAATGGCGGGTATGGCCTGCAAACCTGCCCTGGCCCTGGCCGCCTTGTCAAAAGCAATGGAGGTCTGGGTTGAAGACACGGATTCTGCGCTAGCTGCAGACGGAACATCTAGAGGTCTACCTCTATGGGAGATGAAGTGGGCATCAGCCTTCCTAGGGGAAGCCTCCCTGGATCTTATTCGCCTAGTGGCTCGGGTAATGTTGTCCTCAGTCACAGCCAAGCGGGCCCTGTGGCTGTGTTCCTGTCTTGCAGATCCCGCATCCAAGCAGGCTTGGTGTAGGATTCCCTTCATGGGGACCTCGCTTTTTGGGAATAGGCTGGACCAGGCCATTTCCAAGGCTACCGGGGGGAGATCGGGGTTCCTCCCCAACCAAGGAAGCAGGCCACGACAGGTCAAGAGAAGCCCGCAGCTACAAACCTGGACGGGATTTCAGGCGCAGTTGGAGAAGAGGCCCGTCCTCTAACCAAAGAGCAGCCAAAAGTTCGGCCCCGGCAGGACATGAGTCCACGAAGACCTTCTGAGATTGAGCCCGCCCAGGCAGGTCGGGTGGGAGCACGCCTGCTCCTCTTCCGACATGTCTGGGTGGTCTCGATCTCGGATACCTGGGCCGTCAGGACAGTGTCCCTCGGCCACTCCTGGTCCTTCGCAAAACCCCTAGTGCCCAGGGTCATGCCCACAATGTTGCCACGCTCGGAGGAGAAAAGACAATTCTGACATACGTGGACTCCTTGGTGTCCCAAGGTGCAGCAATTCCGATCCCACAAGAGGAAAGGTTTTAAGGCCTCTATTCTCCCCTGTTTCTGGTAAAGAAAAGGAGCGGGGCCTGGAGGCCGGTTATATACCTCACGCATTTGAACAGCTTCATCGGGGCGAAAAATTCAAAATGGAGACCCTGTCAACCATCCAGCGCGCGGTACAGCCAGGCGACTGGATGGTATCAATAGATTTGAAAGACGCCTATTTTCACGTGCCGGTGGCAGAAGAGTATCACAAATATCTCTGCTTCCTCGTGGACCAGAGGCACCTCCAGTTTACGTGTCTTCCGTTCGGAAGATGCGCCCATTTCAGGCAGGATTCCTTCAGCAATGGCGCCCGGACAGAGGCAACCATGTCATCCGCGTCACGACAGCTATGAGGGACAGCCTACCTTGGTGGTTACAGAGCAAGAATCTGCTCAGATGTCACGCCATCACCTCACCTCAGTGGGTAATAGTCACAACGGATTCCAGCAACTCTGGGTGGGGAGCCCACTGTGGGACAGAGATCACCCAAGGCAGGTGGGGCACATTGCCCCAGATACCAGTTTCCAATGTTCTGGAACTACAGGCAGCCCACTGTGCCCTCCGAGCGTTCCACCACCTATTAGTTGGAAAGGCGGTACTTCTGAGGATGGACAACGTGACGGTAGTCTCTTATGTGAGGAGACAGGGAGGGACGCAGAGCCTGTCCCTGCTGCGGGAAGTAGATCCGATCCTGTCCTGGGCCCAGAGACATCTAACGGATATCTCGGCAGTCTACATCCCGGGGGTCCGGAATATCCAGGCGGACTTTCTCTCCAGAGTTCAGTTAAACAATAGCAAGTGGTCACTACACCCGGAAGTCTTTGCCTGGGTTCAGTCTCTGGGAGTCGACCCCGAGGTCGATCTTTTCACATCACCCCTCAACCACAAGCTCAGCAAGTATTACACGTGGGGCCAATGTCCCCAAGCTTTCAGGATGGACACGCTGACAGATACCTGGAGATTCTCCAGGGCTTACGCCTTTCCACCAGTCTCGATCATCCTCAAGTTCCTCCAGAGGCTCTGATCCAAGAGGGCCGAGATTACAGCAATCCTGCCATTTTTTCCCAACAGGCCCTGGTTCACGCTTTTGTCTCAGGTCAGCTTCAGGGCCCGGTGCCTTTCCCTCTCAGACCTGCACCCGTGTCCAGCGAGGCTGCACCTGATGGTCTGGTTTTTGAGAGGGAGAGGCTCGAGACCTTGGGGTGCGCCTCCTCAGTGATCTCTACCTTGATGAGCTCCAGAAGAGACAGTGCCAACAAGGTATACGGTAGAATATGGGCAAAATTCTCCAGCTTCGCATCCTCGAGAGGGAAATCCGTCAAGGAAGCAGGGGTTCAGGAAATCCTAGAGTTCCTTCAATTGGGTCTGGAGGTACCCCTCTCAGTTAGCTCGCTGAGAGTGCAGGTCTTTGTCAGCATTCACAGGAACGACCTGGGCATCCAACCCGTTAGTTTGCCAATTCCTCAGAGGAGCAGCAAGACTGAGGCCACAAAGGAGGGCAAGGTTCCCTAAGTGGGATCTCCCGCTGGTGCTGGATTTCCTGACGGAATTTCCAGCGGGTGAGATGAATACAGCTTCAGTACAGGATCTGTCTATGAAAACGGCCTTCCTGGTGGCCATAACTTCCGGCAAGAGAGTCTCGGAAATCGGGGCTCTAGGTCACAAGGAACCATTACTTACCTTCTTTCCGGATCGAGTGGTGTTAATCCCAATGCTTGGGGCCAGACCCAAAGTGACATTGGTGTTCCATGAAAATCAAGAGATCACCTTACCCACGTTTAGAACAGCGGGATCAGCAGAAGTCCACCCCCTAGAGGTTGGGGAGACATTGAGGAATTATTTGCAGGCCACAACCTCATTCAGTTGTTCGGACTACCTGTTTGTCCGGTACGCTGGCAAAGACAAAGGAAAGCAAGCTTCTTCTAGAACGATTGCAGCCTGGATCATCCAGGTTATCCACAGGGCTTACAGGGCTAAAGGCTTGGCTCCTCCGGAAGCGGTGACGGCACACTCCACCAGAGGTATTGCCACGTCCTGGGCAGCTGCTCGACACGTGGCTCCTGACGCTATTTGTAGGATGGCCTCATGGTCCTCACTGAACACATTTATGACGCAGTACTGCGTAGAACCAGCATCTTTGTCGTCAGTTAATTTTGGGTTAAGAGTTTTGTCAGCTGACAATATCAATTAAACTTCTTTTGTTCAGCATTCCGTGTGGTTTGTTCTGTCTAGTTAAGTCCCACACGTAGGCTGCCATGCAGTCCGTTAGGAAAATAGAAAATTTTCTACCAAATACTTACCGTAATTTCCTATCCTGATGGACTCCATGGCAGCCGGAGTCCCCACCCTCGGGTATGAGTGGAGGGGCTCAATACGGAACACAGGTATGGACCATGAGGCAAAATTTATGGGATTAGGGTCCTATAGGATTGTAGGGGGCGGGGTAAACCCACACGTAGGTTGCCATGGAGTCCATCAGGAAAGGAAAATTACGGTAAGTATTTGGTAGAAAATTTTCATTTTTTTTTTTTTGCAAAATTGTCGCTCTTTTTTTTGTTTATAGCGGTGATCAGAAATGATGCAGAGGTGATCAAATAGCACCAAAAGAAAGCTCTATTTGTGGGGAAAAAAGGACGCAAATTTCATTTGGGTACAACTTTGCACGACCGCGCAATTGTCAGTTAAATCGACACAGTGCCGAATCGCAAAATCTGGTCCTACAGTGGGAATTCCTTCTGGGGGGCTGAAGGTGTTAATCTGCTATAAGGGAAGAGGATCTTTTTTTTTTTTTTTTTTTTTAGGGCTACAACCACTTTAAGGAGTGGGCGGCCACCACATCCTTAACAACCGATGAGTCATCTGTCAGCGGGGTTTCCTGCTGACAGCTGAATGTAAAGAAAAAAATTCCCTGCAATAAAAAAAGTTAGAATAAAAACAGTGTGGAGGTTCCCCTATTCCATACCAGGGACAATTTTTTTAATTTATATTTTTCTAATAAAGGACTTGTCAAAAACTGCCTCCTGTGTATATTTACACTTTTTTTTTGGTGAATGAGCAGGGGTATTTTGTACCCCATACTCATTCACATGGGGGTGCGGGATCTGGGGGCCCCCTTGTCAAAGGGGGCATCCAGATACTGATAAGCCCCCCGCCTGCAGACCTTCACAACCACCGGCCAGGGTTGTGGGGAAGAGGCCCTTGTCCTCATCAACATGGGGACAAGGTGCATCATGGGGGGGAGCTCCCCTGCCCCAAAGCACCCCCACATGTTGAGACTGGTATGGTTCAGGAGGGGGGGCATTCGCTTGCTCGGATAAGGGTCTGGCATGGATTTTGGGGGAGCCCCACAACTTTTTTTTTTTTTGGCATGTCCTTCCCCTCAATATCCATACCATATGGATTGGGGGGCCCACTTTTTTCTTCATTTAATTTCATGCCGACAATTCTTTTCTTTCCATTTAGCTGTCAGAACGGAATCCCTCAGACAGCTGATGACTCATCAGTTGTTAAGGACGTGGTGGCCACCCTTCTCCTTAACAACCATGTTGTTTACTGGTTGTTAAGGATGCCAATAGCTGCGGGTTCCTTAACCACTTCAACCCTGGAAGGATTTACCCCCTTCCTGACCAGAGCATTTTTTGCGATATGGCACTGCGTCGCTTTAACTGACAATTTACGTCCTTTTTTTCCCCACAAATATAGCTTTTTTTTGGGTGGTATTTGATCACCTCTGTGTTTTCTTTTTCTTGCGCTATAAACAAAAAAACTCCACAATTTTGAAAAAAAATATATATTATTTATTTTTTGCTATAATACACATCCATAAAAAAACGAATTTTCTCTTTCGTTCATTGACAGACACAGCACTTCCTTATTCTTGACCATAGGGTTATACTGCCCCCTACAGGAGTAGGACACTAGGCAAAAAAAAGAACTTGGCTACGCCTATAGGGTAATCCTAGGTGGTATACACCCCCCTCTCTGCTATAGGCCTTCAGTTTTTTTCTGCCTAGTCAGGAGTGGGGACCTAGTTCCCTGCTGAAATCCCTAGTCCTGGCATTGATTTTCTTTTTTCTTCTGTTTTCTAGTTTGTTATTTTCTTTTTCCTGGATTTTTTCCAGTGTTTCTACAAACAACAGCCGGGCTGGGTGACGGGCTGGTCATTAAGTATCCCGTGTTCTCCCTGCAAGCACATGCAGACCGCAGCTACCCACTAGGTCGGCCGTGACATAGCCCCACTGGACGGGGGTTGGCCCTGCGAGTTAAACATCTCGTGAGGTCTCATACAACCAGGTCTAGGCCCATGTCGCAGCGTCCCTCATGGCCGACAGCCCCCCACTTTGGTGGCGAGGAGGTCCTGTCTGGAGCGGTGCCCACTGGTTCCTGCTGTGGTGCGTACTGTCCCCCTATCCCCTTGGCGGGCCCTTCCCTGGGTTGGTCAGTTCTGTCGGTTCCCCTCCTTCCCTTCCCCCCTCCCTTCCTGCTGGTGTGTTGGTATCTGTGGCACACTGACGGTGGTCCTAGAGTCCCTGGTGTCCCGGGTGGAGGTGGCTCTTGCGCGGCGGTCGGACAAGAAGCGGCCCCCGCCATCTCCTGCCTCACCTGTCTCTTCAGATCCTGATTCTGAATCGGCCACTGTGGACACATCCCACCCTGCGGGGTTTGCGACCGCGCTCCCTGACCTCTCAGACAGTGAGGATAATTCCTCTGCCCCTGTGGCTACACGTGAGAAGGTGCTGGTGGACACTTTGATTGCGTCCGTGCGGGAAACTTTAAAAATGGAGGATGCGGCTGCGGCCATGGCTGAGGTGCCGGTCCCCTTTGGCACAAACAAGCCATCTCGCACGGAAAAAGTTTTCCCCTACCCCTTTTATTTTGACAAGGTTGTCTATAAAGAATGGGAACGGCCAAAACGACCCTTTGCGGTCCCCTAACGCTTCGCTTTACGCTGATTTTGGTTGAGGACTCTCCAGACTTTAAGGATCCGGCTGACAGAAAGGAGGAGGCTTTGGGGTGCACTATGTTCACCATTGCGGGTTCCGTGCTGCAGCCAGTTCTGGCGGTGGCTCTGGCGTCTCAAACTCTTACTGAGTGGGCAAAGCTGTTACACTGTGATTTGGAGGGTGACCAGTAGATTCCTTCCTTTGCCGAATTGGCGGACCAGTTAGTCCAGGGCCTACAGTTCGTCTGTGATGCCTCCCTGGATGCAGCTCCATTGTTCTCTAATCTGTCTGTTTCAGCGGTGGTACTGCGGCGGGTGTTAAGGCTGAAGTGTTGGGCTGCGGACCAGGCCTCAAAAAAAGGCCCTGACTGATCTGTCTTTTCAGGACGAGCGTTTGTTTGGAGCCACTCTGGATGACATTATTAAGAGTGTCACCGGGGGGGGGGAGAGTACCTTTTCCACAGTCAAGGAAGGGGAAGGAGCCTCCTCACAAGCGTGGCCCTTCCTTCTCAGCACAAGAAGTTTTTTCGTCCTTCAGGAGCCGCTGACAAGGGCTCAAAGCCCTTCAAGCCCTCCTCGGGAGGTTCCAAGCACTCTTGGTCAGGCAAGCAGAGAGCGGGGTTCTCTAGACCTGCGGATAAGACCCTTTCGGCCTGAAGGGGCACCCTCACCCGCATCTCGGGTGGGGGAAAGCTTTCTCTGTTTTCAGGAGCCGTGGATCTCTTTGATAAACGACTCGTGGGTTCACAAGTTGATTGGTTCGGGTTACAAGATAGAATTCCAGTCTTGCCCCCCGAACAGATTCTTCCCCTTAAACGTACGTCTCTCCCCAGAGCACCTGCTGGCCCTTCAGGGTGCTGTGCAAGGCCTGTTACTCTAGGGTGTGGTTGTCCCAGTTTCGGCGTCGGAACGTTTTCAGGGGATTTATTCAAACCTCTTCACAGTCCCCAAAAGGAGGGCATGGTGCGCCCAATCCTGGACCTCAAGGCTCTGAACCAGTTTGTGCGGGTTTGAAAGTTCCGCATGGAGTCTGTTCGCTCTGTGGTGGCATCCCTGGGGACTTTCTGGCTTCGAACAATATAAAAGATGCTTATTTGCACATTACGATCTGTGCCTGTCACCAGCGTTTCCTCCGCTTTGCGGTGGGAGAGGAGCATTTCCAATTTGTGGTTTTACCCTTTGGTCTCGCCTCCACTCCACGAGTTTTCACAAAAGTGTTGACTCCAGTTCTGGCATTGCTGCGCCAGCAGGGCATTGCTGTTCTGGGCTACCTGGACGACCTCCTTCTGTGAGCAGAGTCTCCGATGACTCTGTGGGGCGATTTGGCCATCACCATTCAAACTCTGATGGAGTTTGAGTGGCTGTTAAACTACCAGAAATCCACACTAATTCCAACTCAGAGATTGGATCATCTGGGCATGACCCTGGATTACACTCTGGCCAGAGTTTTTCTGCCCCGGAAAAGCTCAGGATGTTACAGGCTGTGACTCGAATGCTGCTGTCCAGCAAGTGGCTGTCCTTACGGACTTGCATGCGGGTGTTATGCCTGATGGTGTCTACTTTCAAGGCAATCCCGTTTGCTCATTTTCATACGAGACCTCTGCAAAAAGAGATCCAATAAAATGGGACAAGTGCCTGGGGTCTCTGGACAATCTGATTTGGCTGAGCCAGAGGACCAGGGGGTCTCTGGTCTGGTGGCTTCATTCCCCGGCCCTGTGGCAGGGAAAATCCTTTCTCCCCCTGTACTGGACGGTAATCATGACCGATGCCAGCTTGGACGGGTGGGGGGGAGTCTTAGGTCTAAACTCTGCTCAGGGTCATTGGATGCTGGAAGAATCCAGCCTACCTATCAACATCTTGGAACTCCAGGCGATCAGACTTTGTTTGCAACATTGGATGAATTGGCTTCAAGGGCTCCCAGTGTGGATTCAGTCAGACAATGCCATGGGAGTGGCCTACATCAATCACCAGGGAGGCACAAAAGCGTGTTAGCGGCCCTGGAAGTATCTGGCATTCTGCGGAGGGCAGATCGCTTCGTCCCAGCTATTTCCGCCGTCCACATTGCAGGGGTGGACAATTGGCCGGCGGATTACCTCAAGCGGCCTGGCTGTTGAAAGCCAGGTGCTAAATGATAGAGGTTTGCCGTTGGCTGTGGTTCAGACTCTGCTTAAAGCTCGGAGGGCTACTTCTAGGAAGATCTACCATCAGACGTGGAAAGCTTACTTTTCCTGGTGTGAGTCGGCTGGTGTTCACCCTCGTTCCTTCTCAGTGTTGTGAGTTTTGACTTTCCTTCAGAAGTGCGTTGAACAAAAATTGGCCTTAATTATGATCAAGGGCCAGGTTTCGGCCTTGGCGGTTCTTTTTCAACGCCCCATGGCCTCGCGTGCCCTGGTCCGTACTTTCATTCAGGGGGTTCGCCATTTGGCTCCACCGGTGCAGTCCCCTCTTCCAACATGAGACTTGAATTTGATGCTTTTGGTTCTTCAGAAACCTACCTTTGAGAATATTTGGGAGATTCCCCTGCTCACCCTGTCTCAGAAGGTGGCCTTTTTGGTAGCTATCACCTCTGCTCACAGGGTATCGGAATTTGTATCCTCTGTCAGAGGATCAGCGAGAGTGGGACAATATCCGGTCCCAGCTCTCCCTCTCCATGGCCAAATCGTTTACTGATTTTTATCAAGATCATTTGGGACCCATGGAGGACACGTACCATCTGACTCTCCCATAGTGGTTCTGAGGCATATCTGCCTTCTTTAGGCAGGCCTTAAGGCATTCAGGGGATTGTCCCTATCCCTTCTGGGTGAATTCCTGTTTTCATCTACTCCAGGAGGATCGTTGGATTCCCCCTCTTGTATATTTCAGAGGGGGTTATTTAACTTGGCCCTATTCGCCATATTATTAGGTTACTTGTTATCCTTTCTTCTGTGGTTAAATTTGGCTGCATGAGCTGGACATGTGCATGAAGCAAATCATTTGTTTGTATCTTCTGTATCCAGCAAATTCTTAAAAACTGTACCTACCTTATAAAGCTCCTGTAAGTCTCCTGAGGAAGCCCCATCCAGGGCGAAACATGTAGAGCATGGATAGCTGAGTAGTTGTATGATATTAATATCTTTCCCAATGGAAATGTTTGCCTTTTATATACTTTTTAACTTAGTATAAATAAAATTTATGAATTTTATATGAATTATAATTTGTGTGTTTTCCTGGCACCTCAAAAGTCCTGGAACTTGGTTCCAACTGAATAGTTTCTTTCTCTTGTTACACCATGTTTTTTCAAGACCTCTGTCACAGGTGGGAGATGCTGGATGTGGACCTCCTGGCTTTCAGGTTCAGCAACAAACTGAGCAGTGAAGAAAATCCGGAACGGCAGCACTCCAAAAATAGTAGCACTACGTTTATTATTGTTAAGAGCAAAAAATTGGGGGTACAGGCGGGGGGGGGACAAAAGGTTGACGTGTTTCACATATCAAAGTGCTTTGTCAAAACCAAATATGCAATCCAAATATCTTAGAGCAGTTATATAATAGTAAAAAAAATATCTTAACCAGTTCAGATCCGCGCTACAGCACGGAACTGAATTTCCGGGGGGACGTCCACGGACGTCCGCCCCTTTGCCCGCTCCCAGCGCGCGCGCACAGCCGGCTGCGGCGCACTCTCGCAGCCGCCGCACGCTGTGTGGGCGTGCCCGTGGGTCAGGCGGACTTGATGTCCGCCGGAGACCCACGATCCTCTGTTAGAGTGGCAGAACAGGGAACTGCTGATGTAAACACAGCAGTTCCCCGTTCTGTGAGGGGGGACATAGCAGATCTACTGATCCCTGTCACTGGCAGCCCCGCCCCCACACAGTTAGAACACATACAGGGAACACAGTTAACCCCTTCGCTGCCAATGTCATTTATACAGTAATCAGTGGATATTTAAATTTCTGATCGCTGTATAAATGTCATTGGTCCCAAAAAAGTATCAAAAATCGCAGATCGCCGCCATTACTAGTAAATAATAAAAAAAAATGCCATAAATCAATTCCCATAGTTTGTAGATGCGATAACTTTTGCGCAAACCAATCAATACACGCCGACTGCGATTTTTTTTTTTTTACCAAAAATATGTCGAAGAATCGACCATATCGGCCAAAATGTATATTTCTTTATATTTTTTTTTGGATATTTATTATAGCAAAAAGTAAAAAATAGTGTTCTTTTTTTTAAAATTGTCGCTCTTTCTTTGTTTATAGCGCAAAAAATAAAAACCGCAGAGGTGATCAAATACCACCAAAAGAAAGCTATATTTGTGGGAAAAAATTTATAAAAATTTTGTTTGGGTACAGCGTCGCACGACCGCGCAATTGTCATTTAAATTGCGATAGCGCATAAAGCCGAAAATTGGTCTGGGCAGGAAGGGGGTTTAAGTGCCCAGTAAGCAAGTGGTTAATCACAATTCTAATTGCATCCACATGTGAAAAACCACCTCCAAGTAAATGGAAAGACCTGTCCTGGGACCTCATATGTATAAACAAAAGGATAGAGGACCCAGAATGAGACATAGTATGAGCTAGTGTTGGATAAATGTGCCCTTATTACTGTAATAATGTTCCAACAATTGAAATGCATGTGCCTGTATGTTAACAGTATATAATCGTGATGCACTAATGTAGAAAAAATGTTTTTTATATATAAAAAATGAATGTGAAAAAAATATGATGTAAAAAAAATGTCAGTGAACAAGAAATAAAATGTATAAAAAAACATGTAATGTAAATAATATGTAAAAGTGTTCGCTAAAAAACTGAGCAGGTTTGTCTCCATGTCCAGGTTTTTTATAGCCTTTGTAGAGAATGCGCTGTAAATGTATTCCTCGCCTGCTCCACAAAATCAAGATGGAGGGCATCGGTTTTCTGCCCTACTTCTCAGTGACTGGCTTTTATGGCCTAGCTGTTGAAGAGTAGGTCTTGAGGATCAAAGGCTAAGTAATTTACATCTCACAAAACCTACCATCGCCCCTGAAAAGCAATTTATTTTTTTTTCGGAGACGAAAAAATTCCATCCCAGTAAGTTGAATGAATCCTGTCTTTTCTCCAGTCTGACCGGAATCAACATTTGGCCCTGCATGCCATTAAAGGTCAAATCACCTATCACTTCAAAAGCAGATGACTGAAAATCACATAAATGTAACTCTTGGATTTCTCTTATCGTGTGATATTACGTGATGCATGAAAAGTCGCACAGATCTGAAAAGGGCCTAAGTTTTAGCTGATGCCAGCTTTGTTCTTGAAGACTAAGTTCACCTTCTGAACTTGTTACATGTTACACCCATATTTAGGGTATAACATATTCGGTGCCTCCCTGTCAGAGCACCCACTGTCACATTTTAAAAACAGTGTGGCTGTGCAGTGCTCCGCCCCCCCCACAGGAGCACCATTAATTCACAGCGATCTGTGAATGAATAAACTATAGGTCCCATCTGCCACCGTGACAGATGGCTTGTAGTTCTCAATGAACTATGAGGGCGCTGATAAGTTCATTGACTTTTCCTGCAGCTCAGTAACTGTCTAACCTGTAGGAGCCTTACACTGATCACAGGTGCAATGCTTTTCAAGCTCCAGTGTAAAAAAAAATATTTTTTATCTTTTTTTTTAACTGCAAAATTGTGCATTTATTTATTTTTTTTTTTTTACTATAGATGAACTTAGCCCTTAAAGTTTTTCAGGCGCCTTTGTAGACATTTGGAGCCACTTCTGTTAACTTGCTGGTTTTGTGGGCTTTTAGCCTTTTGTTTGCTCTGTTGCCAACCCCTTATTTGGACTGGTTTTGTACGTCCCAATGTACCTGAACACTCTATCTTGTGTCCCTTAACCACTTTAGCCCCGGAAGGATTTACCCACTTCCTGGCCAGAGCACTTTTCGTGATACGCCACTGCGTCGCTTTAACTGACAATTGCATGGTCGTTCGATATTGTACCCAAACAAAATTGACATCCTTTTTTTCATACAAATAGAGCTTTCTTTTGGTGGTATTTGATTTTTTTTTTTTGCGCTATAAACAAACAAGGGCGACAATTTTGAAAAAAAAACCTTTTTTTTTACTTTTTGCTATAATGCATATCCCAAAAAATATAAAAAAAAAAGAATTAATTCATCAGTTTAGGCCGATATGTAGTCTTCTACATATTTTTGGTAAAAAAAATCGCAATAGACATATATTGATTGGTTTGCGCAAAAGTTATCGTGTCTACAAACTATGGGAATAGATTTATGGCGTTTTTAGTAATGGCGGTGATCTGCGATTTTTATCAAGACTGCGATATTGCGACAGACAGATCGTACACTTTTGACACTTTTTTGGGACCGATAACATTTATACAGCAATCAGAGCTTTAAATAGCCACTGATTACTGTATAAATTTCATTGGCATACTAAGGGTGATCAAAGTGGGTTAAGGGGTTAAAAGTGTTCCCTCTGTGGTGCTTCTAACTGGGGGTGATCAGCTGCCTGGAGGAGGAGAGAGATTGTTGTTCCCAAACACAGGGAACAGACGATCACTCTCATCTCCCCTGTCAGCACAGGGATCTGTTTGTTTACATTCACAGATCCCCATTCTGAAGTGTCTCGGGAGCGATCGCGGGTGGCCAACAGACATCGAGTCCCCCCCACCCACGGATTGGCTCCCCTACTAACCAGTGAGTGCGTGCACGCCCACACCACACGTTCACACAAATACCGTACAGCTACAGGGATTCGCAGGAAAGAGCCAACCTGCCTCCGTATTATAACGTCGGCCGGTCGGCAAGGGGTTACAAATGTACAAATTAGAAAATAAGATTTTTTTGTTTACTGTAAAATCTTTTTCTTGAAGTACATTAAGGGACACCCCACTTCTTATTATCCACTCTTACTATTGCTTGCTGCAAAACTGAGGTATGCGGGGAGTAGGAGGGTTTATACTGCGCTATCCTTACAGCTTTGTTTCCCAGTGTCCAATCTCCTGAAGGCAGCAGCATAACCCAATGTACCAGATGTACCAGATTACTTCATCCTGTGTCCCTTAATGTACTCCAAGAGAAGGATCCTAAGTCATAAAAATCCTATTTTGCAGCATATAATGGCTAGTTAGACATTACCCATCCTGTAGTAAGTAGTCCCTTGGCGTGACATCTTTCAGAGCAGCTGCAGATGTAGATTCTTGGGGTTTTGAATTGTGGGCTGCATTGCAGTATTCAGATACAAAAACTGTACATGCAAGAAGCCATGTGGTATATGTTTGTTCTAGAAGACTTTATTAATTTCCAGATTGGTGTGTTCTCTGTGATTAGTGGATTTACATGGTCCAGAGAGCATGCTAGTGTGCATGGCATGGAGCAGTGTAGCAGGTGGTCTCTTGGTACTTGTTGGCTACAGAGGCCTTGTGGACAAAACACATGGTGCAATTTGTGCCCGGGGGAAAGGAAATATTCAGCTCATGCTCCCTTTTTTGAATATAGAGCAGAGTGGACTAGGATATTTATTGAGGAGAATTTCATAGGATTCAGAAAGAGCCCCTCTAATTGTGCCCATTTCATTACAGTGATGATGTTCACATTTCTTCAAATAAGTACAACCATGGGGAGACTGAGGCACCAATAACCATCAACAATTATATAAAATTACAAAGATTGTATTAAAACATGATTTAAAACATTAAAGAGAATAAGACACAATATGTCCAAGATATACAGTATCTCACAAAAGTGAGTACACCCCTCACATTTTTGTAAATATTTTATTCTATCTTTTCATGTGACAATACTGAAGAAATTACACTTTGCTACAATGTAAAGTAGTGAGTGTACAGCTTGTATAACAGTGTAAATTTGCTGCCCCCTCAAAATAACTCAATACACAACCATTAATGTCTAAACCGCTGGCAACAAAAGTGAGTACACCCTTAAGTGAAAATGTCCAAATTGGGCCCAAAGTGTCATTATTTTGTGTGGCCACCATTACTTTCCAGCACTGTCTTAACCTTTTGCATGGAGTTCACCAGAGCTTCACAGGTTGCCAGTGGAGTCCTCTTCCACTTCTGCATGACAACATCACGGAGCTGGTGGATATTAGAGACCTTGCACTCCTCCATCTTCCATTTGAGGATACCCCACAGATGCTCAATAGGGTTTAGGTCTGGAGACATGCTTGGCCAGTCCATCACCTTTATCCTCAGCTTCTTTTGCAAGGCAGTGGGCGTCTTGGAGGTGTGTTTGGGGTCGTTATCATGTTGGAATACTGCCCTGCGGCCCAGTCTCCGAAGGGAGAGTATCATGCTCTGCTTCAGTATGTCACAGTACATGTTGGCATTCATGGTTCCCTCAATGAACTGTAACTCCCCAGTGCCGGCAGCACTCATGCAGCCCCACACTATGACGCCCCCACCACCATGCTTGACTGTAGGCAAGACACACTTGTCTTTGTACTGCTCACCTGGTTGCCGCCACACACGCTTGACACCATCTGAACCAAATAAGTTTATCTTGGTCTCATTAGACCACAGGACATGGTACCAGTAATCCATGTCCTTAGTCTGCTTGTCTTCAGCAAACTGCGGGCTTTCTTGTGCATCATCTTTAGAAGAGGCTTCCTTCTGGGACGACAGTCAAGCAGACCAATTTGATGCAGTGTGCAGCGTATGATCTGAGCACTGACAGGCTGATCTCCCACCTCTTCAACCTCTGCAGCAATGCTGGCAGCACTCATACGTCTATTTCCCAAAGACAACTTCTGGATATGACGCTGAGCACGTGAACTTAACTTCTTTGGTCAACCATTGTGAGGCCTGTTCTGAGTGGAACCTGTCCTGTTAAACCACAGTATTGTCATGGCACTTGGGGTCAGTTGACAGATGCGCACCGCAGAAATGTGAATCGCACCCCTGAAGTGCAAATCGCATGCTAAGGTTGCAAAGTGCATGCAAGGTTGTGGACCTATGGCTGGCTGCTGCTAATGAGTTCCGGCTGATACGGAAAGAGGGGTCCCTGGAGCATGGACACTGAAACACAGGAAGCTAGTGCATTGGTTTCCCCAGGGCACGGAATCTAAGAGCCAGTGGGTATTCACCAGAGCCTCTGGTGGTGAGGATGGATTTGGCTGCAACTGGATCCAGTTTGAGGCCCACAGGGTCCTCTAGCTCGCGCTCAGCTGGCTATGGGTGGAAGAGAGGAAGCAGCAGCGCAGGAACTGCAAGAATAGTCAGAGGTATAGCAAAAGGGTCAGGGCCACAAGCAGACAGGAGAACAGAGAACAAGCCGAAGATCAGGGTATCAGGCAGACAGGGATAGTCAGACAAGCCAAAGATCGGAACACGGATAAGACTCAGAGCAAACGAAAGGGACAACCACACACAAGCCAAACATGGACAAATGTTGATCAGCAATGCAGGCTTACACTGCCAGGTGTTATATCCTGTTTCCAATTAAGGCCTGGGGTGGAGACCAGCTGAGGAGGGCCTACTAAAGCACACAGGTGGGGGAGACCCGGCCTTTAACTGGACACATGCAGCAAAGGTAGGCAACAGATAAGACATAATGTTTGCTGGTTACATGCCATGTATGGTCTTGGTCACCATGTTGCAGCTCAGTTTCAGGGTCTTGGAAATCTTCTTATAGTCTAGGCCATATTTATGTAGAGCAACAATTCTTTTTTGCAGACCCTCAGAGAGTTCTTTGCCATGAGGTGCCATGTTGAACATCCAGTGACCAGTATAAGAGAGTGAGAGCACCAGATTTAACACACCTGCTCCCCATTCACACCTGAGGCCTTGTAACACTAACAAGTCACATGACACGGGGGGGGGGGTTGCCAATTGGGCCCAATTTGGACATTTTCACTTAGGGGTGTACTCACTTTTGTTGCCAGCGGTTTAGACGTTAATGGCGGTGTGTTGACTTATTTTGGGGGACAGCAAATTCATACTGTTACACAAGCTGTACACTCAATACTTTACACTGTAGCAAAGTGTAATTTCTTCAGTGTTGTCACATGAAAAGGTCAAAAATGTGAGGGGTGTACTCACTTTTGTGAGATACTGTATGTTACTCTAAGTCGGCCATAAGGGCTGCGAGGTCCAGTGACCACTACACGTTTCAACTCATCTAGAGTCTTCTTCAGGGGGTTCTGGTGGATAGAAATAGTAGTAGGTTCTATAAAAAAGATATTCATATGTAAGAGACAGAAATATTCAAAAGCATAAATAACCATAAGTAGTTGCATATAGCTTTAAATTTAATTTACACTTTCAGCTTACAAAAAATCAGCAGGTGATTGAGCATCTATTAACACCTCCTGGAGGTATCCAAGTGCCGTACATCAATGGATAGCTCAAGGGACAGGAGCCTAATAATGTAAGAATTATCATGAATTGAAATAGATTATTATAGTAGAGTGCAGGGCACCATTGGTACTTAATCAGAGATCAAATTAGGGCCAAAAACTGTGACTAGCAGAAATAGGGACAGTTTTATTGTATACAGCTCAGCAGAGGTGAGTATAGTTCAAGAAGACACAGTATATTATAGGTCATCTGGTCCAAAATGTGAATGTCTGCAAAAAATATATATAGTAAATAATAACATTTAGGGCTCAGTAGCTCGGAAGCTTGGTCTCAAAGAGTAACTATAGACTGGAGTCTATACATTTATATATATTTACCAAGGGAACAGCCAATGGAAAAACATGTGAAGGAAGATAAAGAGACCTTTCCTCAGACAATGGATAGGTAGAGGGGCTTCTTAAAGCATGTTACACCACCTATAAAAAATTATATAACAGTATATACTAAATGGAGTCCCACGGCCCAATAGGGGTAAGTGGAAATGCTCAAATATTTCTATGGAAAAACAAAAAGAGAAAATAGCTTACCACAAATCTGCATATGCTGTAGACAATTGCTCCAAAACAGAATCTCTAGTTGCTACTATGAGATCTAGCAGACCCCGCTATTAAAGCCTGTAAGCAAGGGGTGGAGGTAAATTTGCACCAATGGTAGCCTGGTATCTTAGAAGTGCTAGTGCTGCATTAAAAGAAAACCAATAAGGATAATTCATGTTGTACTAAAGGGGGAGTTTACGTCAGGAATCCAGCTGATCCCAATAGATCACAGGCAGGCTCCATTAGATAATGGGTGATGGTGCAACTTACCAAAGACCACATTTCTTCAAGTGTGTAAGAGTGAAGGGGTGGAAAGGAGGCTAAGAAACAAGAGAGATGTAGCCTCTGCCCAAACCACAGCTGTGTGAGTAGATTTAAGTGGGGCACATTGGGCAGATTGAATAAGGTTGGTGGCTCAAAATTAGTGTTCTGCTCACCTTCTGTCGGGCCCAGTTGGAATGTGGGCTGTCCAATGATATGGCAGAGAGGTGGGCCCATTGGGCAGATTATTATTATTAATATACAGGATTTGCATAGCGTCAACAGTATGTGCAGCATGTTACAACACGAGGGCAGACAGTACCATTACAATACAATACAGTAGGGATTAGAGGGCACTGCTCATTAGAGCTTACACTGTAGACAGATTGAATAAGGTGGGTGGTTCTAAGTTTATGTTCTTCTTGGCATTGGGGCAAAGGCAGCTTCAATTAGGCATGGTTGGATGTCTAATGATAAGTGTGAGAGGTAAAGAGACTGGGGAGATATGATCTTCAGGAAAGCATTTGGCTGCAACTGTCAAGGTAGGCACAAAAGTCAGATGTTTAATTAAGGGATTATGATATTTTAAAGGAAACCAAAGTAGCCTCTGGAGTGGGAAAGGGGCAATACCTGTTCAAGTATGGTGCACTGTTTGTGATGTATGCCTGCACCAGTCGACTAGGGCGGACCACTTTTTGATTGAGGAGAGGGTTGGGCATACCAAGGCCACCTTTGAATTTCTGTAAAAATTAAGATTGTTCTTTTAACATGGTTTGGGAAATGGGACAATAAAAAAAGTGTGAATTTTTCCCTGATAGTTTTGAGGAGGGTGGCTGGTATGGCAGTGGGCAATGTCTGGAGTAGAAATAAAAGATGTGGCATTACTGTGATCTTGAGGATTTTGCTGTTGCTGAACCGAGAGAAGTTGTGTCCTCTTAGGAGATCGGATTTGGTCCTTTTGTGAAAATGTGAGAAGGATGGCTGCCGAGGTATTGGATTGATTCTGTGACCCAAGGAAAGGGAAAGGATTGCTGAAGTTGTGTAATTTGGGCAGGTGAGATGGTTCAGTACTTGGGCACAGCTGTCTCTTAACACTGCTTGCCTATCAATCACTTTTAATACAGCCATCTGTGGATGAATTGTACCATGGGTCTGTGAAACAATTAGGATTTGGAATGCAGTCTTTGGACTTTTAATTGGATCTTATACAATATACTTTGATGGTGTCAGATTATATATAAAAGATATTTCCAGGTATAGGGAGTAGTGACGGCTGGTGTTTTTTTTTTTTTGGGGGGGGGGGGGGCGGCAAAAAAACACCCCCTGGGCGGCCAGCGGCATTACCATACCCAGCCCCCCCCAAGCATGCCGGACGGTGCCAGGTGGCGGGCTGCAGCTCCTCCTCTCCTGTGGCTCCGGTGAAGGACCAGCACGGCAGGGTGGCCGTCCCCTCTCTCCTCATCCTAGGCGCCAGGCATCCAATAGGATCTCCTGACGTTTTGGCCAATCGGAGAACGGTTCTCACGACCCACTTCCTGATTGGCGGGGAGGAGATTTAGTGTGAAAATAGCAAATATACAATCGCTATCACCACACAACTGGGTGGGATCCCGAGCCCACTCTTTTTTGACGCTTAATAGAGCCTCTGGCTCTAATCACGAGCTTCAAAAAAACATCCCCCCCGTTGGAATCCATAGTCCGGCGTCCTGTTTGTAGATTAGGGGGCCAGACACATGGATGGGGGGGGGCAGCGCCTGTGTGCCCCTAATGGATGGGCCGCCACTGACAGGAAATGTGTATGATCATTAGTTAATTTTAAAGAAAACCTAATTGAAAGCAATAGAAAGGCTGTCATTGCTGATCACTTTCTGTAAACTAAAGTCTAAAGACTCACAAAGCTGAAACTGACTAACCATGAAGAGTACAGAACTGTAGAAAAATCGTAACTTCTGATAAAAGTGCAATTTCCCACATGAAAAGCTAGAACAATGACTACCGTTTTATTTATTCATGAATATGCTAAAATGCATACTCCTTTTGTAACCGTGTATTATTTTTATTGGCAATATTATACCTGCCCACTTGCTTTCACATATAAGTTTGTACACAATGAATAAAGATCCAAATAGATTTGGAATACTACGGTGTGTCTGATCTATTCCTGGGTACCTGTGGTAAGCACCCCAGGTTGGAGGAGAGTGTGAGTGAATCCTAAATTAAATTAACCCTTACAGGCCCCTTCACTTACCCTATCTGCCTTTTTTTTATCATCTTTATAAATACATTAAATACTGCACACAGTACAGGCCTAAATTAATCTAGTCCCAATTAAAAAAGGATGTATGTAATTCTTAGTAAAACCTAGGCAGTCTAATCACACTCTGGCTTCTGGGTCAATTCATGTTTTCTTTTGAGTTTACCGAACAACAGAAATTATTCATACCAAGACTAGAGTTGAGCGGACACCTGGATGTTCGGATTCGGCGGGTCCGGCCGAACTTTGCGAAAAAGTTCGGGTTCGGTACCGAACTTGACCCGAACTTGATCCCGAACCCCATTGAAGTCAATGGGGACCCAAACTTTTCGGCACAAAAATGGCTGTAAAAAAGTCCTGGCAAGTGCTAGAGGGCTGCAAAAGGAAGTAAAATGGGGGTAAGAGTAGGACAAGTGCCCTACAAAAAAATGGGGATAGGGAAAATAAATTAAAATCAAAGAAAAAAATAAAAATGGAAGGGGGGATGGATGTGGAGTAGGAGCCTAGAGGTTGACTAGGCCGTGACCGTGGCAGTGTAGGTGGAAATGGTGGTGGAGGAGGAGGAGGAGGAGGAGGAGGTAGCCAACACTTTTTGTTGTTTGTTTGTTTTTTTTTTTTCTAATTGGGGTAGCCCCCAAAATATTGAGGCATATTCAAAAAAACTAGTATACCAAAGGCTGTGTGAGGCTGGTCTAAATGTCTATTCTGCACAAGGTACAGACAAGTCTTGTGGGATCCATGTCTGGTTCATTTTAATAAACGTTAGCTTGTCCACGTTGGCAGTGGACAGGCGGCTGCGCTTGTCTGTGATTATGCCCCCTACAGTGCTAAACACACGTTCAGACAATACACTGGCTGCAGGGCAGGCCAGCACCTACAAGGCATAAAGGGCAAGCTCAGGCCATGTGCCCAATTTGGAGACCCAGAAGTTGAATGGGGCAGACCCATTAGTCAGTACGTGTAGACGTGTGCACACATACTGTTCCACCATGTTGCTGAAATGCTGCCTCCTGCTAAGACCTTGCCTATCAGCTGGTGGTGCTGTTTGTTGTGGCGGGCTGCTGACAAAGCTTTGCCACATTTTGGCCATGCTAACCCTGCCTTCTGAGGTGCTGGCGGTGCCACAGCTGTGTTGGCGGCCTCTTCCTCCTCCTCCTCTGCCTTCGCCTTGTGCTTCCACTGAGCCCCCAGTGTCATTTGGGAATGCTCTCAGCAGCGCGTCTACCAGTGTGCACTTGTAGTCGCGCATCTTCCTCTCACACTCCAGTGAGGGAATTAAGGACGGAACGTTGTCCTTGTAACGGGGATCCAGCAGGGTGGCCACCCAGTAATCGGCACAGGTTACAATGTCGGCAACTCGGCAGTCGTTGCGCAGGCACTTCAGCATGTAGTCGGCCATGTGTGCCAGGCTGCCCAGAGGCAAAGACAAGCTGTCCTCTGTGGGAGGTGTATCATCTGTGTCCTCCACATCCCCCCAGCCACGCTCCAGTGATGCCCACCAGCTGCGATGGGTGCCACCCTGCTGCGGTTCCTCCTCCTCATGATCTTCCTCGTCCTCCTCATCCTCCAGAATTGTGCCCTGGCTTGAATATTTTTTACCTGGCCTATGCTGGTGCAGGAACCCACCCTCCGAGTCACTTGTGAATGACTGGCCTGATAACCGTGGAAATGACCCTTCTTCCTGCTCCTCTTCCTCCTGTGCCACATCCTCTTCCATCATCGCCCCAAGTGTTTTTTCAAGGAGACATAGAAGTGGGATAGTAACGCTGAGAACAGCGTCATCGGCACTGGCCATGTTGGTGGAGTACTCGAAACACCGCAATACAGTACACAAGTCTCGCATGGAGGCCCACTCGTTGGGGGTGAAGTGGTGCTGTTCCGCAGAGCGACTGACCCGTGCGTGCTGCAGCTGAAACTCCACTATTGCCTGCTGCTGCTCGCACAGTTGTGCAAGTTGGAGTTCCACCTTGTGGGCATGTCGCATAGGAGGCGGTGAGCGGGAAGCCCGAAGTTCCGCTGCAGCGCAGACAGGCAAGCAGCAGCAGGGTGAGAACGCCGAAAGTGCGCACAGACGGCCCACACTTTCTGCAGCAGCTCTGACATATTCGGGTAGTTTTTTAGAAATTTCTGTACCACCAAATTCAGCACATGCGCCAGGCAAGGGATGTGCGTCAAACCGGCTAGACCCAGAGCCGCTACGAGATTTCGCCCATTGTCGCACACCACCAGGCCGGGCTTGAGGCTCAATTGCAACAACCACTCATCAGTCTGTTGTTCAATGCCCGTCCACAGCTCCTGCGCAGTGTGGGGTTTATCCCCCAAACATATCAGTTTTAAAACAGCCTGCTGTCGTTTCCACCTGGATGTACTGAAGTTGGTGGTGAAGGTGTTATGCTGAGCAGATGAGGAGGTGGTAGAGGAGGAGGAAGCGCAGTAGGAGGAGGAGGCAACAGTAGGCAAAGAGAAATGCCCTGCAATCCCCGGTGGTGGAAGGACATGTGCCAAATGGCTAGCCGCCTCAGGCCCAGACGCCACTACATTTGCCCAGTGTGCAGTTAGCGAGATATAGCACCCCTGCCCATGCTTACTGGTCCATGTATCAGTGGTTATGTGGACCTTGCCACAGATGGCATTGCGCAGTGCACACTTGATCTTGTCCCCGACTTGTTTGTGCAGGGTAGGGATGGCTCGCCTGGAAAAGTAGTGGCGGCTGGGAATCACATACTGTGGGACAGCAACCGCCATCAAGTTTTTAAAACTGTCCGTGTCCACCAGATGGAATGACAGCATTTCAAAGGCCAGGAATTTGGAAATGCTGGCATTCAGGGCCAGGGATCGCGGGTTGGTAGGGGGGTACTTCCTCTTTCTCTCCAGTGTTTGGGAGATGGAGAGCTGTGCGCTTCCATGGGACCGTGTGGAAATGCTTGGGGACGGTGGCGGACATGGTGGCGTTGCTGTCACATGCTCTGTTTGCTGGGTGGCAGATGACACTGTCACTGTAGAGGTTGAGGAAGAGGCCGAGGCAGCAGCAGAAGAGGAAGCAGGAGGAGGCCGAGACCTTTCTTGGATTTTGAGGTAATTATTCCAATGCAGCTTGTCCCTTGAATTTAGATGCCTGATTATGCAGGTTGTGCTCAGGTTTAGAACATTTATGCCTCGCCTCAGGCTGTCATTGCACAGCGTGCAAACCATTTGTGTCTTGTATTCAGCACATTGTCTGAAGAACTGCCACGTGGGGGGAACGCCCTTGAGCTGCCTTTGGTGTGCTAGGTCCCTGGGTGCAGTGGGTAGTAGCAGGCCTACTGTCTAGGGCTTTCCGCTTTTGCAACCTGCTTCCTCTTTTGCTGTGCTGGTGCCTCTGTGCGACCACCACCTCTTCCTCCAAACTCCCTTACAGGAGCAGCAGGAACCTCTCCCTATAGAACTAGGAGAGGATTTTAGAACAATAATCTGTCCCTTACAGCACCAGCAGGAACATCTCCCTTTACAACTAGGATATGATTATAGAACAATAATCTGTCCCTTACAGGAGCAGCAGGAACCTCTCCCTATAGAACTAGGAGATGATTTTAGAACAATAATCTGTCCCTTACAGCACCAGCAGGAACCTCTCCTTATAGAACTAGGAGATGATTATAGAACAATAATCTGTCCCTTACAGGAGCAGCAGGAACCTCTACCTATAGAACTAGAAGATGATTTTAGAACAATAATCTGTCCCTTACAGCACCAGCAGGAACCTCTCCCTTTAGAACTAGGAAATGATTATAGAACAATAATCTGCCCCTTACAGCACCAGCAGGAACCTGACCCTATTGGCGTAGGCGATGATTTTAGAACAATAATCTGTCCCTTACAGGAGCAGCAGGAACCTCTCCCTATAGAACTAGAAGATGATTTTAGAACAATAATCTGTCCCTTACAGCACCAGCAGGAACCTCTCCCTTTAGAACTAAGAGATGATTATAGAATAATAACCTGTCCCTTACAGGAGCAGCAGGAACCTCTACCTATAGAACTAGAAGATGATTTTAGAACAATAATCTGTCCCTTACAGCACCAGCAGGAACCTGACCCTATAGGAGTAGGCCATGATTTTAGAATAATAATCTGTCTCTTACAGCAACATCAGGAACCTGACCCTATAGGAGTAGGCGATGATTTTAGAACAATAATCTGTCCC
>BLSH010135157.1:322089-332561 GCA_018402905.1 Glandirana rugosa
TCATATGCTTCCACAAGACTTGTCTGTACCTTGTGCAGAATAGACATTTAGACCGGACTCACACAGCCATTCGTATACTTGTTTTTTTTTAATATGCCTCAATATTTTGGGGGCTACCCCAATTATAAACAAACAAAAAAACAGTGTTGGCTACCTCCTCCTACTCCTCCACCACCGCCACTTCCACCTACACTGCCACGGTCACGGCCTAGTTAACCTCTAGGCTCCTACTCCACATCCACCCCCCCTTCCAATTTTTTTAAATTTGATTTTAATTTATTTTCCCTATCCCCATTTTTTTGTAGGGCACTTGCCCTACTCTTACCCCCATTTTACTTCCTTTTGCAGCCCTCTAGCACTTGCCAGGACTTTGTTACAGCCATTTTTGTGCTGAAAAGTTCGGGTCCCTATTGACTTCAATGGGGTTCGGGGTCCGGGATAAAGTTCGGGTCGATTTCGGTACCAAACCCGGACTTTTTCCCGAAGTTCGACCGAACCCGAACATCCGGGGGTTCGATCAACTCTAGTGGCTTGGACTTTCTTGCATATCTATGAGAAGATCCCTTAATGGACTTACCATAGGATTCCTCTTCAAGGAACCTTCAGCAACATTTAGCCATGAGCTATATATCATCACTTTATAATATGGAGGAGGCAGTGTCACACAATTTTTGATTTAGTTGACACAAATTGTACCCCCTACTGGAGCACATACATTCATGAATATGTGTTAATTTTTTTTTTCTCTTTTTAGGAGAGGAGGTTGTTCATACAACCTCCCCACAGCTGCCATGGGTATGTGTATTATGTGTATGTGTAGTATGTTTTTATGAGATCGAGAGTGGGTTTTGTACTGTTTAGATACAGCACACAGTGTGTACAATTGAGGTTGAGCTTAGTCAGGCTTTTATGTCTTTTTTTTGTTTCGCACATTCACATTTGCACATGAGCATGGGGGGTGCTTTATAATTTTTTGATTTATATTTAAATTTCGTTTTTTTACACTCTACTTTTTTTTTTTTTAATCAAATTGCTATCACAAGGGACAGTATCCCTTGTGATAGCATGGGCCTTGACAGGTTCTCTTTATGGAGAGATCTGGGGTATATTAGACCACAAATTTCTCCTCTGGCCTCCAAAGCAGCTGATCAAACCGTGACCAGTTGTATTGGCTGCTTTACAAGTCTTGTTTCTTCCAGACTTCACAGAAGGGGGGAAGGAGCTTCCGTTACTTCCACTCTTTACAGTGCATGTGATCTGACCAGTTGCATTGGTACCGGGCTCCCTGATGAGACCGGAGAGGCTGGTAAAGGTGGTGGGGGGTATTGACTGTAGCTGCAGCCATGATCCTTGTATAACCACTTCAATATGAGGCCGTATATATACAGTGCATCCAGAAAGCATTCACAGCACTTCACTTTTTCCACATTTTGTTATGTTACAGCCTTATTCCAAAGTGGATTAAATTCATTATTTTCCTCAAAATTCTACAAACAATAACCCATAATGGCAAAGTGAAAGAAGTTTGTTTGAAATCTTTGCAAATTTATGAAAAATAAAAAAACTGAAAAAAATCATGTATACATAAGTATTCACAGCCTTTGCCATGGCACTCAAACTTGAGCTCAGGTGCATCCTGTTTCCACTGATCAATCTTAAGATGCCACAGCTAGCAGTGCATGTCAGAACACAAACCAAGCCATGAAGTTAAAGGAATTAGATAATTGTAGACCTCCGAGACAGGATTGTATTGAGGCACAGATCAGGGGAAGGGTACAGAAAAATTTCTCCATCATCTGTAAATGGTAGAGGTTTGGAACTACCAGGACTCTTCCTAGAGTGGGCCAAACTGAGCGATCAGGGGAGAAGGGCCTTAGTCAGAGAGGTGACCAAGAACCCAGCGTTTCTCTGTGGACAGAGGAGAACCTTCCAGAAAAACAACCATCTCTGCACCACTCCACCAATCAGGCCTGTATGGTAGAGTGGCCAGACGGAAGCTACTCCTTAGTAAAAGGCACATGACAGCCCGCCTGGAGTGTACCAAAAGCCACCTGAAGGACTCTCAGGCCATGAGAAACAAAATTCTCTGGTCTGATGAAACAAAGATTGAACTCTTTAGCTTGAATGACAAGCATCATGTCTGGAGGAAACCAGGCACCGCTCATCACCTGGCCAATACCATCCCTACAGTGAAGCATGGTGGTGGCAGCATCATGCTGTGGGGATGCTTTTCATGAACTGGGAGACTAGTCAGGATCAAGGGAAAGATGAATGCAGCAATGTACTGAGACATCCTTGATGAAAGCCTGCTCCAGAGCGCACTGAACCTCAGACTGGTGTGAAGGTTCATCTTCCAACAGGACAATGACCCTAAGCACACAGCCAGTATAACAAAGGAGTGGCTACGTGACAACTCTATTAATGTCCTTGAGTGGCCCAGCCAGAGCCCAGACTTGAACCCGATTGAACATCTCTGAAGAAGTCTGAAAATGGCTGTGCACCAAAGCTCCCCATCTAACCTGATGGAGCTTGAGAGGTCCTGCAAAGAAGAATGAGAGAAACTGCCCAAAAATAGGTGTGCCAAGCTTGTAACATCATACTTAAAAAGACTTGAGGCTGTAATTGGTGCCAAAGGTGCTTCAACAAAGTATTGAGCAAAGGCTGTGAATACTTATGTACATGTGATTATTTTGTTTTTTATTTTAATAAAATTTCAAACAGACTTCTTTCATGTTGTCATTATGGGATATTGTTTGTAGAATATTGAGGAAAATAATTAATTTAATCCATTTTGGAATAAGGCTGTAACATAAAATTTGGAAAAAGTGAAGCTCTGTGAATACTTCCCGATGCACTGTACGTACGGTGGTATTGAGGTGGTTAAATGAAGATTAATCAGAAACCAACTGGCACTGGACATCACAGTCCTTGTTGTGATCTTTCAGGATGTATAACTTCACAGTACTGTATCTTCAACTGCTGGGATTTTTGCACACATGGTAAAGTACACATTTCTTAATTATACATCACAGGACACAGAACATGATTTTCAAAACTTCATTACAGTCATTACAGCAATTCATTACATTACTACCTTCAGGAAAATAGACACTAACCATAATAAGACAGGAGTCTCTGCCCAGGCATAACCCTTCCCAGCTCAGTTAAGCCTCAGTTTTTTGCTAGTGTTCTTAGATGGTGAGTGTGCCTACAGATGTCTGTCCGAAAATTTATAAGGGCTTCATCCCAATTTCCTGGATTGCTCCTAATACGCCTGAGTGGGGCAAAATAGGGCTTCATCCGGATCGGTAGTTATGGCCTAATGGCCCGTATTTAGACCTCCCATATAAGCATGGGGATGGCCTGTAATGTCTCCCAGTCAGCACCGGATCTTGGTACAGTATGTCGGATGACATCATTGACAGGGTACTGTACAGGTCTAGGGCATTAATTCCTCTGGAGGGCAGTCAAGTCCCTGTAGGGCCTGCAGGATGTGCTCACTGTGATGAGTTAAGATGCAGCTTGGACTGGTGGGAGTCCCTATTATTAGTAGAACAGTGTGGCAGCTTCCCCTGGCAGTGTTTTTCCTCTGTTCTTGAGCTGTTATTCCCCATGTGGTAACATATAGTGCTGAGCAGAATGCAAAAGGGCTAGTGTGCGGGTGTGTGGGCACAATTCTCATCAGTTCCTACACAAACGACAGATTGCAAAAGAGAGTAGGACAAACCCCCTAAAATTATACAAATATATTAATAGTAAAAAGGTCAGGTCTGAGCATGTAGGCCTTTTACAAAACAATCTAGAGTGGGTGACTGGGGACAAAGAGACAGCAAATTTATTAAACACTTTCTTCAGCTGTGTATACAAAGGAGCATGGGGGAGCTAATGACCATAATGGGGATGTTATCAACCAAATTGCATAACCCTCCTCCTCCTCCACGGTGCTTAGGATATAAATAAACAATATTTGAAAGAAAGCTGCTGCTATAATCTAGATAACATTGCATGTAAACAAATACACCATCAGTCTATTAGCTCCAAATCCCTCTGATATCGGCATTTGTAGCAGCGCTAGCTTCCAACAGTTCTTATGCAAGGCGGGATGTAAGTAACAGTAAAATGCCATCAGTGACACAGTCCAGAAAAGGGTGATGAGCTAAAGCTGTAGAATGGCATGCATGCACTTACACCTTTCATCCACCAACTGCCTCTCACCCCTAAGGAATTGCACTCACCAAAAAATGGTGTGTATTGCGCCTTATACAGAACCCTGGATACGTCTATCACATTGATTACTTCCAATGCGTCATCATAGTGGGGTATAAGAAAAAAACATACATAGCATAATCCTGCTACAACTTTTATTGATATGCCCCCATATAAAATACACTTACAAGATATATAATTAAAACAAGCAGTGCATGATTTATGTATAGTCACCATTCGCCGTTCGTCTGTCAACCTCTCTGCATCTGCCTCTCACACAGCCTGCAGTGAGGTGTTCGGTCCTCCACCTCCTGTCTGTGACACGCACATGTCACTTTCGGTTGTCTTTGGGTCACACACTGGTGGAGCTTGAAATGTAGGGACACATTATGGCTTGAAACCTAAACTTATGTTTTTTAGATGCTCAGCAATCCTCACTTTTAATTGTCTTTTTGTTCAGCCTATATATATTAGCCCACAGGGCACTGCAGGGCATATTCTATGTGAGTCATATTGCATGTAATGAACTCTTTGATTTTTAATTATTTTCCATTTACTGGAGAAATAAAGCTGTCCTTTCCTATAGTGCAAGAAACTCCCCTGCATGCCCTACACCTTCTACAGGCAAAGAACCCGTTCCGGTCCCAGAAAGTTAAAGGTCTAGAGGGAGTGTCCAAAACTTTTTTCACGACCCTATCTCCTATATTAGGGGCCTTTCGAGAAATACATTTTGGGGCTACTGGTAGGGAGGATTTTCACGTCCTATCTAGTGTTAATACATGCCAGTGTTGTTTAAATATGGCCTCCCCCTCCCTATACTGAGAGTGGAAGCCAGTAATGAACCCCCATTCGTGGCTGCTGTCATCATCTCTGACCGGATTATCCTCTAAATAGCATTCTCTCAGATGGCTGGCCACTTCATTGATCACTCTTTCAAGTTGTTGTGGATTATAACCTTTTCCCTCAAAACTTTTTTAATCACAGCTGACTGCTCAACAAAGTCTTCCATAGTAGAACATTTTCTCCTCACTCTGGTAATTTGCCCTTTAGGGATGTTCTTTAACCATAGTGGATGATGACCACTTTGGAAAGGGAGATAACTGATCCTGTCTGTAGGCTTGAAGTAGACTCTGGTTTCCAAGCCCCCACTCCTCCTACAGACAGTAACATCCAGAAAAAAGAAAAAAGGCTGCGCTAGAGAACAAATCCCATACAGATCAGTGAATGTGAAAGAATCAAATAACAGACTGATAACAAGTGAAAAATAAAATAAACACATAATATAAATCGTCTCAACTGAGGTAAAAATCATCAAGTGGTAAATTCAAATAAAGTCCATGGAAGGACACCATGTGCTCATACAGGACCATACAGTGAAAACCGCCACCAACAATAAGGCTTCTTACCGGAAGTAAGCGCAAAGAGTGCTTTGACTTATCACCCAGCCCAAGGCCACTAGGAGGTCTCCGAACCCGGTTCCGGGGGCAAAGATCTCAGGTTGTAAGGTGAGAACACCACAAGGTGGAAATCATCTCAGTAGTCACCCAATGTGGAAAAAAAGGGCCAGTATAGCATAATACTGATAAAATGAATTTAATAAAAAAAGAAATGCACTTACAAAAGTAAACTCTCTGCGCACAGAAAAACAAGCTGGCCGGCACTCTGTGTGTATTCCTCGGGGCAGTGACGTCAGTGCGCCCTCCCGACAAATGTTTTGTCTCACTGAAACGTCGGCACGGGATGAGGTGCGCCGCTGACATACTGCCCTCTTATACGAAATTACTCCCCTTAACATGTATACCAGGAAGAATGGTCACCTGCCATTTTAAGTAGGGGCAACGCCCCATGTAGTGTAAAACACTAAACCCGCCAATCTGGACCCAATTCGCTAGGCTATGGAAACGTATAACTAATCCTAATTGAGTATAAACCTATTCAGAGTACGAGCCTTCACAAGGAAGTTACTCTCCCTGCTCAGCAGTCCAAATGAATGGTCGCCCGCCATTGTAGGTGTGGGCAAATGTTAAAAACAATTAGCCCGCCAATGTGATCCCAGAAGCTAGAGGAATACAGGATTGAATGAACACATACACATACAGGTTGACAAAGTTAATGAGAAACAGCAAATGTAAAAAAGATAGAAACTAAGGGAACAACTAAAACGGGGATATCATCATAGGAAAAGCAACCAATGATAGTAACCGCGGTTGGCTAAATGAATCCCCAAATGGAATTGTCGAACAGGGAATACAAATTGAGAATGAGGAATCCATAACCTCATCTATTGTATCCCTATAAGCGTTACCCTCTTCCTGGATGCATTTATAATAGATAGAAAAAATATATATTAATTCAAATTGGATATACAGGGGGGTATACTACAACCCCTAACATGGCAGGGGCTAAAGCAATCCACCACTCAGTGACTAAGCTGGATATACTAAACCCAAGGTGGTCCCATAATACTAATAAAACCAAATGATGGGAATGAGAAAACTCATTCAATTTATAAAGTCCTGGGGGGAGGGGAGTATTTAACACCTCCAGTTAAATTGATAAATTACACCAGGCATCCAACAACCCTGGTACACAGGTCAAGTTCACATAAAATTACATAAATACATAAATTTAAACATACATATTTAAGAATTATCAATAAAAGCGTTGACATCTACGTCAACATTGAGGCCAAAGGGAGCATAACACCTAATGTTATGAATCCATGACATCTCCAATCTAGAGATGTCTCTAACCAGGGAACTACCTCTCCAGTGGGGCTCATATTTGTTGATCCCTAAGAAAAGAGTGTTAGAAGGGTCTCTGTGGTGGAAGTCACGATAATGTCTTGAGACAGATTGTTTTTTGAAACCCGCGAGGATGTTGGTAATGTGCTCATTTAGTCTCACCTTTAAGGGCCGTTTGGTCCTCCCTGTATATTGAGCCCACACGGGCATTGCAATAAGTAAACCACCCCCTTCATGCCGCAAGTCACATAAGGCTTGATGGAAAATTCTTGTTAGGGGGAAGTGGAGAGGACCCTATCAGTCTTCCTCCCTGTGAGACTATTAAGAGCACAGACCCTACATTTGTAAAAACCCATCAATTTTTGAAAGAAACTAGTGTTTTGAACCAGGGGACTAGTCACATTGGGGGCAATCCTATTCCTCAGGGAGCTCCTTTAAACACCACAGCTGGATTATCTGAAAAGGGTTTTTCCCAAATGGGATCACTCTTAAGGATGTGCCAATGTCGGGGCAAAATCCTTTTTTACCTTTCTGGCCTGACAGGAATATGTAGTCGTAAAAGGTAATGATGGAGCTGTAGACACTCTCTGTGAGGGAAATTATAATACCTTGTGTGCATTATATTTCGCTTACGCTAATAAGCACACTTTTCAGCTCTTTTGCATAATGCATTTGAGTGCACTCATGTTAAAGCAAGTAAGACAGACACCATAGCTGTTCTCACATTGCAAGGTCGACTATCAGTCCTGACTAGCAATGCTTGCTGGTTTAATTTATATGACTCAGACAGGGATAACAAAGGGACTTGGTGGCTTCACAATCAGCCAATCAGCCTCCAAGGCACAGTCACATGACATGAGCTCAATACAAAACAACAACCAATGACACACTTGTTTATATTCAAACGATACAATAGAAGAGGCGTGCATGCATGTGGAATGGCCGGCCCGTCTGGATGAGTCACAGCCGTTGGGTGGGTGGAGATGCACACACTCCAGAGAACAATGAAAGCCATGTGAAAACATGGCTTCCATTGAAACCAACGCCTTATCTCACAGAGGCTTTCCGGCAAAAAATGCCATGCATGCAAAGCCAGAACTGCCATTACAATGAATCACTATTAAATATAGCTCTATGAACTATATTCCATAGTGATTATACTACTGTTCCATTAAAGGGTAAATTATGCACAAATGAATATAGCTGTGGATTTCTGCCACATTGATCAGATGCGACAGAAAGCTTACAGATCTTTATCCTTACATAAAAGGCAATACTGATTCCATACCGCAAGTACATCCCCACCAAGCGGATCAATCTGTACATAATACAGGGGCTCCCCGATTGATGGTAATACACCCGCGCCACGGAATGTGCATCGCACCTCAAAGATCCGGACCGGCGTTCGCTCCAGCGTTAACCGCTCAGAGCGCCTGCCGGCCGTGATGATCGGGCGGGTAGCGTGTGGTTACCAAATAATGGAAGGTTTCCATTGTGAGTGGCCTGTCCTCAATATCGGTTAAAGCCATATTCGCTATACACAGCGAATACCGGTAAACCGACACTGGGAGACACCGTGACACTACATAATTAACATATCCTAAATTTCTACAACAGTTCCCCCTCTTGTCATATGCTCCCATGTGTCCTTCGATGAATCTTGATCATCTTCTAAACACGAACACCAGTCCATTCAAAAGAAAAAAAAGAAACCTTCAGTCCATCCATTGAGTCCAAAAATTAAAGTAAAGGAGTATGAACAAAACAAAAGCATAGTTGACACGTATTCTTTGGGAGGGATGACTCAGAGGGAAAGCATGATGTGGGGGTTATAGCGATCGCTGGGATCCTCAGCATCTGGTACATGGGCTGGACTTCAGGGGATCTCTTGTCTTGGCTAGGAAGGTGTGGTCATCTGCTCGGGCTTTGGTGACTTGATCGATCAGGCAGCAGGAATCTCATCATGGCATATAGAAGGAATAGAAACAAAAACAACATGAGTATATATACCCCTACTTCCTTCAGCCAGGATCCGTTGGAAAACAAGAACACCCCAAAATCTCCCAACCCCTTTAGAAAGGATTCCAACCTTCACTGGCTATAGCTCTGGCTCTCCCTAGCAGGGACCTAACTTTATCCATATGGACTTGGACCTTGTCACTGGTGCCTGTCATCCAGGTACAGCAGTCTTCTGTTATGAACTCACAGAAACCCCCCTTTTGCGCTAAAAGATAATCAAGTGTCATCTTTTCCTGTAATAGACTCTGTCACTGTTCCTGTGAGATCTCCCTCACAGCTTCAACGGTTTCATTGAACACCCCATCCACAATGGATGAGAAATTTTTCAATTGTTTCCTAAGTTCAACCCTCCCACCCTGTCCAAGCAGGAAACCATGCCCAGGCCTTGTTGGAGTTGGTTAACCAATACCTTTTGAGCTGTCCCTGCCATTCTTACCTTCTCTCGCGCCATCAGATCATAACGATCGGCCACGACGTAAGATGCTGGGACGAGTTTCACCATGCTCGCATTAGGGGGTATTAACTTATAAGCTGTGGAACTGCATAAGAAGTAGTAGGGGCCTGTTAAAGTTGCACAGGGGGACTCTAACGGTCCCGTGCATTGCGCAATAACAGGACAGTCTGGGTGATTCCTCCCTCAGTCTGTATGTCACAGTCTTCCTACCAACAGATGTAATCTAGTCTATTGGTTCTACTAGAAAAGGATGGGAGTCCAATTCATAAGATTGACTGTTATACCTTTCTCACAAACCGTGGATCCTACAAAACTATTCCTCTTACCAAAATTAAAGTTAAAGCACACTTGTGGGCCACTTAGTTGTCCGGATACCCATACTAGTTTTGTGAGGGTGGGGCAAGAACCAGAGCTAATGTTGAAACTGTAACTAATTTTATCTTCTAGAAATGTATTGTTAAGTTAGTTTGTGTCTTTTTGAGATCTTTGCTAGTTTTTTTTCTTCTGTTTGTTTTTACCAACATTATATATATATATATATATATATATATATATATATACACACACACACATATATACATGTACATACACATCCATGTCATGTACTGCTGCCACTGCCGGGGTATTAAGGCTCGGTGGAGGCCTAGAGTGTATCCAGCAGTGGATCCTGTTCACTGTTTTAGCTAGTTGGAGGTGCATTTAAAAAACAAGTCGGGATGTTTTATCGTTACCCCTGCTAAAATACATTAAGCTAAATAATATAAATAAAAAGATACTCTTCAGTCTTTGATGTGGTTGAGCAGCTTCTTGCAGTGGCTGGCATGGATACAATTGTCTCGTCCCTCAAGCTTTAGGGAGGTTGGTGTCATCAGCTGAACCTGGTATGGCCCATGTCGTCCTACTAGGTCACAAACTTGGTTAGAATTAGAGAGGTTAGTATTGTAAGTTTGAAAATTGTCATTCTCACCACCATTATCTCCCCCTTTTCTTTCTCATTACAAAGAGGAAGAAAAGACGCACTGTTTAGAATGACGCAAAAAACAAAACAA
>BLSH010135157.1:334227-344344 GCA_018402905.1 Glandirana rugosa
CCTGGTCCGAGGTCTGTTGTTTCTGTGATCTATATCACTATAACACCGAAGTCTTTAGATAATACCACATGGTTGTACTATATGCCTCACACGAAAGTCAGGCCCACTTCGAGTAAAACATACGGACCGGTCTCCCCTTTCGGCATCAATGCACTAGGTGATTCCCTTCGGCCTCTTCCTGACCTACACATAATGTATTAAAAGACCAGTAACACCTTACATAGCACAATCGGGAACCTTTCTTGCAACGACCCATTTCGGGTTGGATTGGTTAACACACAAATGAGGAGGACCAAAAGTAGAAACAAAACGAATTCAAAAAAATTGGTGAAGTCGCAATGTCGCACGACCGCGCAATTGTCAGTTAAAGCGACGCAGCGCCGAATCGCAAAAAGGGCTCCGGTCCTAAAGCTGGAAATCCTTCCGGGGCTGAAGTGGTTAAAAAAACTTAAGCAAAACAAAGATGAAAACCAGGAGGAGTAAACACACAATTGGTTAGGTTGGGCTTTACCCAGCAACGTTCTTTCCAAGGGCTAACACGATACATTCCACAATGACCAGAAAATTATGTAATACACATCCAGTCCTTCTCCGGCTTCCCTTAGTGGATCACGTAACTACGGCTTTCCCCTCTGGCCAGGCATACAAAATGAGCTTCACCCGGACTGAAAGCACACTCCGTATATCATGTTGGTACACCATAATAGATTTCTGAAGCCACAATATCACTATATCTAGTGTCTTTGTTGTCTGGAGCCTGGTCCTAATTCAGTAATGAACTTTTCCCACCTCCAGACATCAAAGGAACATCCACTTTTTGAGGGGTCACATGGCCCGAGCCCCAAACACAGACTTTATGTACCGCAAAGCTGTTTGGCTAGATTGAGAGGCCTCACTTCCTACTTCAGACATGGACAGCACATTGCCCATGACGATTCAAATCGACTTTTGCACCAAGTTTAGGAGCAACACTACCGGGTGCCTTCTTTTGCAGTGCTAGCTTGCTTCCGACTCCGATTAGTATACACTGCTTCCCCGTCGGTCAGCTGGAAACCTCAATCCGGTGGATTTGTACGACTATACAGTTCAGCAACTACCACTCGCTCCCCACCCCAGGTACTGACACGGTTACACGTGGGGCGGGTTTCAGAATCTGCTCCTCACACATTGAAGGCTGAAACAAACGTGCCGCTTCCTCCTGTTTCACATAGACCGGCCCAAAGTACACACGTTCGCTTCGACCTAACCCGTGCAGCCAAACAGCCACGGAAGTACAATTTAATCCTCACTATACAAATCTTGGCTTCAGTCTATTCCTTGATGTTATACTAAAGAAATTGAGATGCCGGTTATCGATTACACACTGAAAAGTATAATGTCTCTACCTGGAACACAAACTACGTAGAAAACACTATCCCTGTGACACTAACCGCAAATTAGTCCAAAACAAACCTGATTTTAAACAAAACTGAATCCAATACAAAAATGGATCAGTTATACTCCACACTGTAGTCTATCATTGAAAATCAATGGTTATACAACAAAAATTGGGCAGAACACTATGAAAAAGCTGCTTAAACATAAATGCTTACATAAAACTGAAAAAGTTATAAAAACAGCTATATCCAAAAACAAAGATTAAAACACAAAAACAGATGAATTGTATAAAGACACTAAATCTGAACAAGTCAAACAAGGCTGGCTAAAACAGATGCAAAAATCCTGTAAAAACGTCCCTCAATACTGGGTTTCAACTAAAAACGGAGAGACTTCATTCAAAACCGACCTTCAGTACTCAAAATCACGTAATGACTCTTATAAAAAGTTGCCTTTTCTAAACAAAAGTGTAAAAACAGTTAAACATGAAAAAACAAAAATGATGATGTGACGGAATTCAAAATGGCATCTCAGCCATGTGGTTCTTTGTTACTACACCAAGATGGCGGCCACACCATGTGGGTTTCAATCACCACAACACAAAATGGCAGTAAGTGAAGTAATATTACAACCTCATGGCCCTCTGTATCAGGAGAAAATGACGCCAAACACGTGATGGGAACAAAATGACTGCACTGAGAACCACCAACCATAGTACAAACACATGGATTTTGGTGTTAGAACAAAAGATAACACTAAAAATGCATAACACAGAATTTATCAACCGGATTTGAAATACAGTGTAGAAATTAACCATCCTCACTGAATACTGATTTTCAGTTGCACGGCGCCATTCGCCATTAGAAACTCAGTCCAAAACCGGGATAGCCATGTGCTACTCAAACTTCAGCGTCTAAAACAACCAATGGTTTCATTAACAAATGAGTTGTACTATAAACAGACAGAACCAGAGCTGAATTACAGTGTAAAAAGCACAAAACCACTTTACGATTACAATACTGTGTCTAAACTAAATCTGCCGCCAAAAATCAAAACTCTGCACATACACATGCTTTATGAAAAGGCGCAATCCGTAAGCAAACACAGCACAAAAAGACCTCTATACACTGTAATGTTAACTCGGTTTCACACTTAAAGCTGAATAGCGGGGGCCGTGTCCGGATGTGAGTTGCGACGGACGTGTGACTGAGAGCTCCGGGCCATCCTAGGAATAATCCTTCACCATCCGTCTCCCTGCTTGCCTTAGACAGCTTGGATTGCAGCTCCTTACCCTCAGCAATGTCCCTGGTATCCCCCCTTGGGGTTATCTCCTTGCCGGCGGACATCTGGCGAACATTGTGACTGCGGCCTAGTCCGCGGCCTACCATCCTTCACGGCGGCAGCTGCATCTGGGGCATGGGTCTCCCGTATTTCTGTCTGCTGGTTGTCGGGACGGAGGACCCTTTCCAGCCAGACCTGTTGGCGGTGGATGACATGTACAGGAGGAGCGGCTGTGTCTGAAGAGGCGATTATCCGTGCCCGACGCCATCTTGTTCCCTGGAGCCGGTGTTTTCCTGCACAGTGTGGGGGAGACATCCGAAGGTGTGTGCACCCTCTGTCTGTCCCTCCTGGACTCACGGGCCCTGTTTGGTCGAGGGGAGGCTGAGAACTAAAGCCACAGCTCTTGAGCCAGTGACTGCATAGATCCTTTACCCCTCCTGCTGGACAGCAGTCTGGGTGAGTGAGCCTACGGTGCTCACATCTATCCCCTGACTGTCTGATTACTGTGGGTGCTGTGTGCCTCCTCTCTGACTACCCATTGGAGAGTAAAACTGTTTGATCCTACTGTCCCACCTGCCTAATCCTATTCCACTCATCTACCTGCAGAGTGGGGATGCTAAGAGAGGTAGCGCAGCCTGTCCTCACACCATCCGCCTCATGGGCCCAAAGAATAAACCCTCAAAGCTAAATATACCCAGTCACCCACCCTCAACTTCAGCTACACAACCGGAGGTTTCTCTTGTTGGGAGGCTGCAGGCCCTACTGGCCAAATTTGCCATGGAGCCAGGGGCGTCTCCCACCGCGGTGTCTCCTTCCTCCCTCACCCAGGACAACACTGCTGTGATCCTAGCCGCCATTGAACAAAGCAAAACTTCCATGCTTGTAAGAATCGATCCTCTCACGGAGGAATGCAATCCCATAAGAAATGATCTTGATAAAATTAGAGGTTGGCTGACGGAGTCGGAATTCAGAATTTCTGCCACTGAGGATCTCACGGCCACGCACTCCAATACGATTGCCGATCTACAATGCACAGTTCAAATGCTTGTCGCCAAATCAGATGATGCAGAAAACAGAGCAAGGCGCAATAACGTCTGGGTCATGGGCCTGCCTAAAGGTGAGGAGGGCGACCATCCAGCAGAATTTGCTGAGAGCTTCTTTAAGAAATTGTTGGGCCTCACAGATGTCTCCCCGACCTATGTTGTTGAGCTTTAACCCACCATGTACGAACGGGCCATGCTGTTCCTGGTGCAAGTCCCCGACAATTTCTGGTCCGCTTCCTTAACTACAGAGACCGTGATAAAATTCTTTCTGAGGCCAGGAAACACCCTACTCTCCCATATGCCAACTCCTCTGTCCTTTTCTTCCCGGATTTCTCAGCTGAATTTCAGAGGAAAACATTTAACGAGGTCCGTATATGTGAGAAGAACATCAAATACAGCATGATGTACTCAGAGTCCCACATAATGGTTCAATACGGTTTTTCGACTCTCCAGCTGATGCAGAAGATTGGTTGAATGCCTTGCCCTGAATTGGTGAATCCGTGCCACAATATAATCAGCCTTGCAGTGTTGCTTTTGTAGTCGGTTGTTCCTCCTCCTGATTCCCCATTCTCAATGGTTGTTTGGCATGTTAACAGTCTTTTCTCTTTTTTTTTTGTACCGCACATATTTTCCATAATTGCTACTCTGTTTCTGTCCGGCTCCTCGGATTATTGTATGGGACATGGCTAATGATTCTATGATACAGATGGATCTGCGGTTTTTGTTATATCGGTCTAATGGCCCATAGCAGCCTTACTACCCACTAATGTTACTGAACTTACAGGATCATTTCATCCAAGACTTTTATCCTTCCTCACCGGAGCCAATCTGCCAGTTATGCACATACATTAATCTTTCCCCCCCAGTACTTACCTTCCTGAAGAAACTATAGGCTAGCCTATCACGTGCTGGAACTCTTCAAGGAGGACTACCTGCCTCCAGCCACAGGTGGTAAACTACCTGGCTAACTCGCTAGGGTAACAGGTTTGTTGAGTTTTCGCTGCTTAATGGTCTGGGCGGTGGAACCTTTTCTGTTTAGTTTTTCAGGCCATATAGAGGGAGGTCTGGTTCTCCAATAGTCACATCCCACACAAGCTGGTGGGCTAGGGGAGGGCCAGGATCGTTGTATTCCGGGCCATGGTTCGATCGGACTTACGTCCCCTTAATGCGCATAAGTCACTAACTTTGTACTACAAGTTTTGGGATCAAGCCACAAGCCGAATTATGTTTGGGAATACGCTGCGTGGCAGGGAGTTTTGTATTGTAGTTATTGTTGCTCACTCACTTCTCTATCAAAATATGCACACATGTTATCCGCTCACCCTGTATATCTGCCCTGGTACTTCCTCAATTACTAGGTCAAATAATGGTATAGACCCTCAGAGGCAGTGTGGTTTAATTTCTCCTAAAAAACCTTTCTCTTTGCATGTTAATTATATCTGACATTAAATTGGTCTCATGGAATGTCAGGGGCCTCAATAACAAATTTAAGCGCTCCCTAATGTTTAAATATCTGAATTCTAATAAACCTCACATTCTGTTCCTTCAGGAGACACATTTGACTGGCAGTAGCATTCTGGCCTTATCCAGGGCTTGGGTTAGACAAGCATTCCATGCAACCTACTCCACTTATGCCCAGGGGCTTGCAATTCTCATAAACAAATCTCTCCCCTACAAGGTGCTGAGGGTGATGGCAGATCCTGGTGGTAGATACATCATATTACTCCTAGATTTACAGGCGGTCACATGGGCGCTTGTAAATGTTTATCTACCGCCCCCAGCTAAGCTAACTATACTGTACGAAATTTATGAAAAACTAGCCCCACTACAACCTACCCATGTTTTAATCGGTGGAGATTTTAACTCCGTTCTAGACAAGACACTAGATACCTCTAATCCGCAATGGAAGGCGAACTTGGATCTTGGGCAGTGGGCGGACACCTTTGCTTTAACCAAACTGTGGAGATGGAGGCATGCTTCGACCAAGGCCTTCTCACATCTGTCCTCGACCCATAGGTCAAGCTCCCGAATAGACCTGGCTTTTGGCACCTCCTCTGTGCTCTCGAAGTTAACTAATGCCTTCTATCTCCCAGCAGGACTGTCCGATCACTCCCCTCTGGAGTTATATCTCAGGATTAATCCACGGAGGGACCCGGGTACCTGGAGGTTGGCTCCGCGGTGGATACAAAATGAAAAAGTTGAGGAAATTGTTTCACCAATACTAGACTCTTACTGGCCCGCTAATGTGGATACGGCTTCGGTGGAAACAGTGTGGGATGCGTTTAAAGCTACTGCAAGGGGGCACTATATCTCAACCATAAAAGTGGTCAGGGTTGACTACAACTCCTTGACTTTGCAATTAGAGAAAGGCGTTACTAGGGCAGCTGAGCACTTTGCTCAAAACCCCTCATCGGAAGCCTTTCTACAGTTGGCTCAGGCAAGGAGAGAGATTAATCTGCATTATATAAATCTCACACAAGTTGATGTAAATCTTTTATCTGGTAGAATCTTTGAGTTGGGGACAAGAATGGCAAGTTGCTGGCCAATCTGGTCACAGAACCCCGTTATCAAATGGTAGTCTCTGAATTGCAAATGCAAGACGGTGGGATGATTGTAGACTCTGAGGCTATACTTCATGAGTTTGGTAGCTTCTTCCAAAAGTTGTACAACCAGCAGCCGCCGGTTTTCACGGCACATATCATGGAGGAACTCCGCAGTCTCTCCCTCCCCATACTTGAACAGGGAGATGTGGAATTGTTGGATGCCCCGGTCTCCATGTTAGAGATAGAGGAAGCTATCTCATCTCTTCCCACCGCCAAAACGCCGGGTCCAGATGGTCTGCCGGGAGACTGGTATAAAATGTATCCAAAAAAGTTTGCACCCAGATTACAGACCGTTTATGCTCAGTGTTTGGAGAGTGGCTCTCTCCCCCTTTCAATGTACCAGGCCCATATAGTGCTTATTCCCAAATCTGGTAAAGACCCGAAACTCTGTGCCTCATATAGGCCTATTTCACTACTAAATTATGATTTAAACATTCTAGCCAAGATACTAGCTACAAGACTGGTTACAGTATTACCTTCACTCATTAATATAGATCAAACTGGATTTATGCCAGGAAAATCTACAGACATTAATTTGAGAAGAGTGTTCATGCATCTACAGTTCCCTCCTTCCTCCTCCCGGACTAGAGTCCTGGCAGCTTTGGACATAGAAAAGGCCTTTGACACGGTGGTCTGGAATTATATGCGCACTGTGTTGCAGGCCTTTGGATTCGGTACCAGTTTTTGTAAATGGATTACCATACTCTATAAGTCCCCAACGGCACAAGTCAAATTGGGAGGGATGCTTTCAGAATCATTCAATATACAACGAGGAACCAGACAGGGGTGTCCGCTCTCACCATTTTTATTCTCCCTGGTAATGGAGCCCCTAGCTACTGCAATCTGTCAATCTCCCAGTGTAGTGGGCATCCGTGTGGACACAATCACCGAAAAATTGGCTCTATATGCTGATGATTTGGTGCTTTTTCTTAATGACCCTGGACCCTCTCTACGTGAAGCCCTCAATATTTTCTCTCAATTCATGGCCCTATCTGGATTAAAAGTTAATTGGGAAAAGTCCCAACTCTTACCCATAGGTCCAGGAGCCCACAAGGCAGTAGACCCTTCTCTCCCTTTGTCCTGGGCTTTGTCGATCCGCTATCTGTGAATTACTCTTACTCCCAATGTGACAGATTTTCTCAAATTAAATCTCACTCCCCTTCTCATACCTTTTAAATCTAAATTACGTACCTGGAATAATCTACCCTTATCCCTGACAGGCAGGATTAATTTATTCAAAATGCCTCTGAGGCTATACTTCATGAGTTTGGTAGCTTCTTCCAAAAGTTGTACAACCAGCAGCCGCCGGTTTCCACGGCACATATCATGGAGGAACTCCGGAGTCTCTCCCTCCCCATACTTGAACAGGGAGATGTGGAATTGTTGGATGCCCCGTCTCCATGTTAGAGATAGAGGCAGCTATCTCATCTCTTCCCACTGCCAAAACGCCGGGTCCAGATGGTCTGCCGGGAGACTGGTATAAAATGTATCCAAAAAAGTTGGCACCCAGATTACAGACCGTTTATGCTCAGCGTTTGGAGAGTGGCTCTCTCCCCCTTTCAATGTACCAGGCCCATATAGTGCTTATTCCCAAATCTGGTAAAGACCCGAAACTCTGTGCCTCATATAGGCCTATTTCACTACTAAATTATGATTTAAACATTCTGGCCAAGATACTAGCTACAAGACTGGTTACGGTATTACCTTCACTCATTAATATAGATCAAACTGGATTTATGCCAGGAAAATCTACAGACATTAATTTGAGAAGAGTGTTCATGCATCTACAGTTCCCTCCTTCCTCCTCCCGGACTAGAATCCTGGCAGCTTTGGACATAGAAAAGGCCTTTGACACGGTGGTCTGGAATTATATGCGCACTGTGTTGCAGGCCTTTGGATTCGGTCCCAGTTTTTGTAAATGGATTACCATACTCTATAAGTCCCCAACGGCACAAGTCAAATTGGGAGGGATGCTTTCAGAATTATTCAATATACAACGAGGAACCAGACAGGGGTGTCCGCTCTCACCATTTTTATTCTCCCTGGTAATGGAGCCCCTAGCTACTGCAATCTGTCAATCCCCCAGTGTAGTGGGCATCCGTGTGGGCACAATCACCGAAAAATTGGCTCTATATGCTGATGATTTGGTGCTTTTTCTTAATGACCCTGGACCCTCTCTACGTGAAGCCCTCAATATTTTCTCTCGATTCACGGCCCTATCTGGATTAAAAGTTAATTGGGAAAAGCCCAACTCTTACCCATAGGTCCAGGAGCCCACAAGGCAGCAGACCCTTCTCTCCCTTTGTCCTGGGCTTTGTCGATCCGCTATCTGGGAATTACTCTTACTCCCAATGTGACAGATTTTCTCAAATTAAATCTCACTTCCCTTCTCATACCTTTTAAATCTAAATTACGTACCTGGAATAATCTACCCTTATCCCTGACAGGCAGGATTAATTTATTCAAAATGAAGTGTCTTCCTATTTTTCTATATATAATCCGACACACCCCAGTCTGGATCCCCAAAACTTTTTTTACACAACTGGATACTATGATTTTTTCATTTCTATGGAACTCTAAAAATCCCAGGTTTAGCAAAGTAACCTTTAAGGAGGCCCCGGAGGGCGGGGGGACTGGCATGCCTGGACCTACAGAAATACTTCTTTGCAGCATTGCTTACTCATGCACATAACTGGGTGATCTCAGATGATACGAATGCCTCTGTTGTTCTTGAAGCTGCCTATCTGGGGTCATTTGAATCATTAAGAAATGCACTATACAGGGGTCTCCGGGCACCGTTTACCTTTACACAATGCATGAACACTGTGATACGGGTGTGGCAGACTCAAGTGTGTAGACATAGAGGGGAGCTGGATTGTTGGTCTCCGCTTACCCCTCTGTGGCGCAACCCGCTCCTTGCGGAATTCCACTCTATTTCCTGATCCAAGCATTTGGGCGACAAAGGGCATCAAAGTAATTGAACATATCAGTGAGAATGGGACCCTTTTTCACTTTGATTCTTTTAAACAGAAATTTGCATTAACCAACCAACACTTCTTTAGATACCTCCAACTTAGACATGCCTTTTCCTCTAAGTTTGGATAACGGCCCAAAGTCCTCCTTCAGTCCAAATTAGAGTCCGTTTTGCACGAGGCTGATCTGGAGAAACCTCTTTCTACCATTTACAAGGCACAACTCTTGTCAGTACACTCTGGTCTGGAAGGCCTACAGGCTAAATGGCGGGTAGACTCCCCTGAACTAGACACGGAAGATTGGGAGGACATGTGGGACTACCCATTTCTACAATTAGTAGCGGTTAAAGATAGACTAATACAATTTAAGCTTCTCCATTGAGTATATTTAACCCAACAAAGGCTGAACAAAATCTATCCCGGGGCCTTCCCTAACTGCTGGAAGTGTGGTGAACCTAATGCAGGTTTTAAGCACATGCTATGGTCTTGCCCCAAAGTGCATTCTTTTTGGGTTGAGGTTGTTCAATTTATAGCTTCCCTCCTAACTATGCCAGTACCTCAGACCGTATCTGTCTGTTTGCTAGGTCTGGCGGGAAATTTGGCTCACCGCACAGCAACCAAGACCCTTATAGGCCTACTACTTTTTTATAAACAAACAACAAAGAATTCCAAGCTCAACTTACCGACCAGTCTGTCACCAAACAAATTCACCTGTCTAACAGTAGCGTTTAAAAGGCAGGGGATTGGTTACACACATTTGCAAGTGCATGCGTAAGCTGCAGGCCCCGTCAAGGCTCCCTGTATACTGCAGACCTAACTCTATATATGAGGCTTCACAATG
>BLSH010135157.1:344354-356247 GCA_018402905.1 Glandirana rugosa
TAGACTAATACAATTTAAGCTTCTCCATCGGGTATATTTAACCCCACAAAGGCTGAACAAAATCTATCCCGGGGCCTTCCCTAACTGCTGGAAGTGTGGTGAACCTAATGCAGGTTTTAAGCACATGCTATGGTCTTGCCCCAAAGTGCATTCTTTTTGGGTTGAGGTTGTTCAATTTATAGCTTCCCTCCTAACTATGCCAGTACCTCAGACCGTATCTGTCTGTTTGCTAGGTCTGGCGGGAAATTTGGCTCACCGCACAGCAACCAAGACCCTTATAGGCCTACTACTTTTTTATAAACAAACAACAAAGAATTCCAAGCTCAACTTACCGACCAGTCTGTCACCAAACAAATTCACCTGTCTAACAGTAGCGTTTAAAAGGCAGGGGATTGGTTACACACATTTGCAAGTGCATGCGTAAGCTGCAGGCCCCGTCAAGGCTCCCTGTATACTGCAGACCTAACTCTATATATGAGGCTTCACAATGGAAGCACATGCAATTTAATGGATAGATGGAGGACAAGTGACTGGAGGAGCCCATCCCTCCTTAAAGGTACAGGACCAGACACCCAGCCGTGGCCTAATGGCTGGTGTGCATCTGGTGTGCGCCCTTGGTGTGTGACCTTGTTTTGTTTTCTACTACTTTTTTATGCCCGTAAGGCATTTTTTTTAAAAATGGAGGCAACCAGAGGCCCCCTCATTGAATTTTTGGAAAGAGGTAGTTCATTCGGCAATCCCACTCTACAAAGCTACGTACCACTCTCGTGGATGCATTACTAAATTTGATAAAATATGGAAGCTGTGGGTAGAGACTCTTGCCACTAATGCTGCCCAGTAGTGGGGGCTGCGTCAATACCAATATAGCCAGTTTTTCTTTACACGGGCCAGTTAAACCATTACATTTGCAGTTCTTTATTTTTCCTGGCAATTTGACCTGGACCATAAATTGCTAGTGGGATAATGTACTCTTATAAAATTGAGCTGTGTATATCTGCACTCCCTAATCCACTACCTCAAGTGACTGAGCAACTCGGTTTTACTAGCTAGATAGTATTTGATAGAGAAGTGAGCTTCTTTGCGAAGTTATGTTTTGTTCTCTGTTTTTGAATGTATTTTTGAGGCAGGGAATGCCCAGAGGCTCTGTTTTGTAACTACTCTCGTAAAACTAATAAACAGAACATAAAAAAAAAAAAAAAAAGCTGAATAGCCGTCTAACAACAGTCTATTGATTGTCTCTACCAAAAACTGATTTAAAGCTGGGACTCCGGAAAACAACAGATTAAACATAACAACTAAAATGATTCTACTGGAAATGGAATTCAGTACAATAACAGACTATTTTCACTTGAGACTAAAATATTGCACAAAAACAAAGCAATTAAAACCAGAAACTGAGATTCCTGCAGAAAATTACTTAATTCCACAAAATGCTGAAATTCGTTCCAAAAGCAAAATCATTTCAGCCAGAACCAAAGTTCCGCAGAAACAAAATTGTAACAATTTTACAACAAAATGGTGGTAACTTACGCCATTCCCACCAAAAGCACCACAAACTGAAATCTCTCCCCTTACAAACTGACTATACAATCTGAGACTCCAAACAAACGCTTAAACGAATTACCGCCAAAATTACAACATAACACACACAATTACTAAGCACAACACTGATACAGATCACGCATTCAAAGCATATTCATAATCATACTCATAGCAAAGCATAGTCATAAAAACACACACACTGATCACGCACTCAAAGCATACAGTTACTCATAACACACACTTTAGGTGTATTGATTAGGACCTATAGAGGACAAGTATAGGTTATCTTTCTAATCAATAGACCTAACTACAACGATAACATACAATTAAAACCCCACCATTATGCAAAAAGAGGAAGAACAGGTTTTTTAGCAAAGCAGAATTTACCTGAAACAGCGGGCAGAGAAAGCAACATCCTGGACTCAGGACAGCAAAAGATTTCAAAAATTTAAATAAAATTGGTTTTACCAATAGCCGGCTGTTTTGATGTCCTGTCCGGATCAATTCCTCCCTTCGGTCCGCTCTGAAGGAAATTTCTGTAGGCTCCAAAAATTCTCTGGCTTGCCATCTCTGTGAGGGAAATTATAATACCTTGTGTGCATTATATTTCGCTTGCGCTAATAAGCGCACTTTTCAGTTTTTTGCATAATGCATTTGAGTGCACTCGTGTTAAAGCAAGTAAGACAGACACCATAGCTGTTCTCACATTGCAAGCTCGACCATCAGTCCTGACTAGCAATGCTTGCTGGTTTAATTTATATGATTCAGACAGGGATAACAAAAGGACTTGGTGGCTTCACAATCAGCCAATCAGCCTTCAAGGCACAGTCACATGACATGAGCTCAATACAAAACAACAACCAATGACACACTTGTTTATATTCAAACGATACAATAGAAGAGGCGTGCATGCATGTGGAATGGCCGGCCCGCCTGGATGAGTCACAGCCATTGGGTGGGTGGAGATGCACACACTCCAGAGAACAATGAAAGCCATGTGGAAACGTGGCTTCCATTGAAAACAACGCCTTATCTCACAGAGGCTTTCCGGCAAAAAATGCCATGCATGCAAAGCCAGAACTGCCATTACAATGAATCACTATTAAATATAGCTCTATGAACAATATTCCATAGTGATTATAATACTGTTCCATTAAAGAGTAAATTATGCACAAAGGAATATAGCTGTGGATTTCTGCCACATTGATCAGATGCAACAGAAAGCTTACAGATCATTATCCTTACATAAAAGGCAATACTGATTCCATACCGCAAGTACATCCCCGCCAAGAGGATCAATCTGTACATAATACAGGGCCCCCCCCGATTGATGGTAATACACCTGCGCCACAGAATGTGCATCGCACCTCAAAGATCCGGACCGGCGTTCGCTTCAGCGTTAACTGCTCAGAGCGCCTGCCGGCTGGGATGATCGGGCGGGTAGCGTGTGGTTACCAAATAATGGAAGGTTTCCATTGTGAGTGGCCTGTCCTCAATATCGGTTAAAGCCATATTCGCTATACACAGCGAATACCGGTAAACCGACACTGGGAGACACTGTGACAATACATAATTAACATATCCTAAATTTCTACAACATCTCTCACTTTCAAATTTTTCCCTCAACAAGTCATCCCTGTTCATAGAAGAAAACAGCTCAATGGTTGTCTTTAATGTTTGTGAAACATAACCCTTATCGAGAAATCTCTGAGTGAGAACCTCTGCCTGAATAAGGCCACCTGTTGGTGTGGAAGATGGGAATCACGGTCAAGATAATACTTAACCGTCTCTATACCCAAAGAGTGTGGTATCACCGAATAAAGTGAGATGACGGGGGGCGTGGCTGAGAGCCTGATGTAGCAGGAAGTTTCTGAGTGAGCTCTGCCATCCATCATATCTTTGCCATCCTACTCTGCATCACCTTGAAAGCACCATAGATCATCTACCCTCCATCCCTGCTACAGTTTGCTGCCAGCATCGCCGCAATCCGACATGGCTAAACGGTCACAGTGCCTACACTTTAAGCTGGACACACTGGGCCACAATGTCGGCCTTTCACCCCGCTCTGCTAAAGAGGCTGCACAAAGGCTGTTCTCCAAGGGCCTTAGGAACACACCGTTGCCTCCGCTCCCAGACATGGAGGAGCCCAACTCAGCTAAAGACTGGGGAGACCTGGATGATACTCCACGTACCTTTGCAGCAACTGCGGCCTCCACAACTGTGAGTACCCACACCACATGTTCTCAGGCTTCCAACATGGCGGCGGCTGGGATTCATGCTGACACTGATACTGAGCCTATGATTAGAGATATCCTAGCTGCAGTAATAACATGTAGTACCTCAATAGCTGACCTTACTGGGGAGGTGAAGAGTATGAAGATGGAGATAGCCCTGGTGAGACAGGACATGCAGAAGTTGAGGGAGCGCACGGCTGCAGTGGAGGACAGAGTGAGCACGCTGGAAGATGAATGGCAGCCTTTACAAAGAGATGTGAAATATGTTCACTCCATTGCATCTGCCTCCGCTGCATGCCTGTAGGATATGGAGAACTGCCTCCGTTGCAACAATGTGGGCATCTCAGAGAGAGTGGAGGGTAAAAACCCTGTTGAGTTTATACAGGCATGGCTGACAGACACATTTGGAAGGGATGCTTTCTCCAATATGTTTACTGTGGAAAGGGTGCACAGGGTCCCAGCGAGGCCTCCACCTCAAGGTGCCCCACCTAGACCCTTCCTATTCCGGCTTCTTAATTACAGAGATAGAGATGCCATTTTAGCACAGGAAAGGAAGGCTGAGTCGCTCAAAGTGGACAACGTTAAAGTTTCATTGTTCCCTGATTTCTCGGCTGAGATACAGAGGCAGAGAGCAAAATTTCTGGATATCAAAAAGAGGCTACGTGCACTTGATGTGAAGTATTTCATGCTGTACCCTGCAAAATTGAAAGTAATAGCTAATGGAACATCACACTTCTTTGAAAATCCTACTGCAGCAATGAACTGGTTGGACAGGGAGGAACACAGCTTGGCGCGCAGACCAGATTGATGCAAGAGAAGAAATTTCCTTTCTATTTTTTTTTGCTATAGTTCTTCAGTACAGTTTATATTTTAATAAGCGACAGAGCGGACTTTGAAAGTGCTACTAAGCCTTAGCAAACCCCACCATCTGAAAAACTTTTGACTTCTGCAAGGTACATGTGCCACTACCCTAAGCACATTCCTGGATAAATGCGAAGCATTTGGCACATCTGCCTACCAGGCCACTCTGGAATGCTTATGAGTTAGTCCTGAGAGGACTTTGCCCCCCCATTCCCCAAGGGGCGCACTCTAATCTGTTCGGTCATGTTGACCCTGGATATCGGGTACTGTTCTGTTGTTCATATCTGTGGACACACATGCTTCCCTTCCCCCTTTCTTATCTTACAAATGGATTTAAAATATGTTCTTTCTAGACTGAATATTCCGGACTTCACCACTAGATGGTGCTTTGACCACACATTGATACTGCTAGAGGTTTTGGTATTATGTTCAATTGCTTTTCATGTAGCATGGTTGTCTGTCTTATATACATCGCCGCGGCTTGTGGATGTCCTCGGGCACTCATGAACCATTCAACAAAATGCTAAAATGGCTGTAGCTTCCACTAGAGGTTTGCTCCTCCTCTCTTGGAACATAAGGGGGATGAGTAATCCCAATAAGCGTGTGGCCAGCTTTCACTACTTTACTAATAAAAAAACACATGTGGTGTGCCTCCAGGAGATGCACTTGCGCCCGGACACTGTACACCTGCTGGGATCCCGTAAATTTCCCACGCAAATTCATGCCACTCACTCCTCCTATTCCAGGGGAGTTAGTGTGCTAATATCTCGTGATGTACCATATGTTTGCTTTGAGCAGCGGATGGACAGGGAAGGGCGCTGCGTTTTTTTATTCTGTAAACTGAAAGGTTTTGTATGTATTGTGGCAGCTATGTATATCCCGCCACCCTTTTCCTCAGACCCGCTAAAGAAACTAGCTCAATTTATGGCACTGCACCCAGGGATACCTGTACTGGCTAAGGGGGATTTTAATAATGTCCCAGATCCCCAGCTAGACAGATTAATGACTCGGCGGAGTAATATTTCCCACACACCTAGTAAAACCCCATTTGCCGCCTTGGTCAGTGAGTTGGCCCTGAGTGGCGTGTGGCGTACCCGCAATACCAATGTTAAATGTTATTCATTTTACTTGAAGAAAATTGGGGGTCTAGCCACTTATTTGGTACTACAACCCAATAGGGTGAATTGGGTTTGGGGTGATAGGGTCTGCCAGTTACCACATCCCTAAATATACATATATTATAACGAGCTTACCCCTAGGATTTTATCGGTAAGGCACCCCCAAAGTGTAGATTTAACGTATAAAGTATTAATTGCATACATTTTATTGAGACATTGATTAAAAGGTTAAAAATTGGACAAAAAAATTAAAACATAGAGCATTACAGATTATACCATATGTTTAAGTACACGTAGCAATGTATGAATAATAAGTATAGTCACGCTAGCAAACAATTTTGCCAGAGAGTGCTGACATGTTTCGGAAACTTTTCGTTATAGTCTTTTACTTCTTCAGGGGACATTCAGTGTGTGTACTTTATGGTAGTGTATCTATAGTGCTGTATTTGTTCCCGACCAGGGCCCCCCAGGGAGGGGGGAAGTATGTCTCCTTCACCTCGGTCTGTTCACCAGTGCAGTCTTGTAAGAACCAAGTGGATTTACATAGGGACCATCCCACTAAATGGGTAGGTAATTCAATGCATAATAGTTAACCAGATGTGTCCTTTTTGGGGTACACCCTGCTAGATAGACAGTAATATATGGCATATTTGCAAATGTATTAGCCCGGTAAGGACTAAAGCAGGGAGGGAGGAGAGGGGATGGGGGGAGAGACAGGTGGAGGTCAGGGTCCGTCTTCTTGGAGAAAATTCAAGTGTACAAAGAGATTCTCCCTTAAATCTATATGCCTCCACCGTGGCGTCCAATGGCCAGGGACACTGGATTGGCGATCCCGGACCCTGACCTCCACCTGTCTCTGGGGGTGCCTTACCGATAAAATCCTAGGGGTAAGCTCGTTCTAGTATATTTTATTAATGTTACTCAGCCACTTATGGGGGGGCTAGTGCGAATTGATATGGGACTGGGAAATCAGGCCCTAATCCCATATGTGGCTGACTCTGCCTATGAACCCAGGCTGCTATCAGATCACTCGCCCTTCTGGGTATGCCTGGATATTGCAAACAAGCCCCTGCGCTTATTGTGGCAAGTGAACCCATTTTGGTTGACACTGTTCCCAGTCCCAGATACTGTCTCTAAGGCTTTGGGAGACTATTTGCAATTCAACAAACACTCTTCCAGCAGGGCCATTGTCTGGGACTCCCCTTAGGCGGCTCATCATAAGGGAAATTACAGATATTAAGCGGAGATCACATGAATGGGAAGACACAGTACGCTCCGATTTACAGAATAGAGAGGCAGCATATGTTGCTAACCCTACCCCGGTCAATTATGGACAGAAGCCCAATCCCTTTACAATACGGTTGTAATGTCAGCAGCAGAGAAGAGAAGGTATTTCTTTCAGCAAAATTACTTTGAATAGTGAGAGAATACAGGTCACCTCTTGGCCATGGTAGCAAAAGAACAACATGAACTTAGCAATATCACTGCCATTAAGTCCCCAAACTGAACATTCTGCACTACTAGGGAGGATATATTGGGTACATTCCAACACTTTTATGCAGATTTGTATGCCTCTAGGTCAGATGCGCCTCCGGGTGCACTGACGGACCTACTACGGGACTGCGCGTTCCCACAATTATCGGAGGGGGAACGTACAGCCTTGGACTCCCCTCTCACACCGGAGGAGCTGAGTGAAGCCTTAGCTATGGCCCCTAGGCATAAATCACCAGGTTCTCATGGCCTTCCTGCAGAAGTTTACCTTAAATATGGGAAAGTTTTCCTCCCTCCACTGCTTCGGGCACTTCAGGAGGCAGCTGACACAAGCAAATTGCCCGATTCCATGCAGGAAGCCATAATTGTGGTGCTCCCCAAGCCAGGAAAAAACAAACTCATCCCAGACTCCTATCGACCCATATCTCTGTTGAATACAGATGTTAAACTCCTTGCCCGAGTACTGGCCAATAGATTATGTAAATGTATTAGCAAACTTATTCACCGATACCAATCAAGTTTCATCCTTGCCTGATCCACAGCAGACAACATAAGATGTCTATTTTTAAATCTGCAGATTCCTGCGGATAATCCTGGAGGTAGGGCCATCTTATCCTTAGACGCGGCAAAAGCATTTGATAGTGTTGAATGGCCCTACCTCCTGGATATCCTGTCTAGGTTTGGCATAGGGGACAGGTATAGTAATTGGATTAGAGTCCTTTACTCGGCTGCAAGCGCTAGATTAAGAATTTGTTTACCACAGTCATAAAAACTCATTTTAGACTTCGGCAGTATCTCAGGATTTGCCATCAACTGGTCCAAATCAGTGCTTATGCCACTAGACTCACTTGTGACACCTCTCCCAGACAGGGCAGCACAAATTGCCATAGTGGACTCCTTTAAGTACCTGGGGGTCATGGTGTCTAAAGATCCAGCAGACTATCTGTCACTTAACTTAGCTCCCCTATTAAATAAATAAAAACTCAAAGGTAATAGCTGGTGCAAACTGCCGCTATGGGTAATACGTTGTATAAACCTTATAAAGATGGTGTGGGCTCCACAGCGATTATATATTTTTCATAATACACCCATTTGGATTTCGAACAAATGGTTCAAACATATAGATTCCCAATTTTGGGATCTTATATGGAGAAGGGGGCAGGCCCGTATAAGTCTAAATATCCTCCAGTATAGTAAGAATCGGGGTGGTCTGGCGGTCCCTCATCCCAAGATGTTTTCCCTGACCTCCCAGCTGCAACAGTTCGCGGGCTGGGGTGCTGGGGATAAGTTGGATCCAGCTGCTGTCATCATCCGTGGGGATGTACTGGGCCAACAGATTTAACGCGTGTCTAGAATCTTTAAGGAAGGAGAGCATCTGGCGTACCAATGGTTGTAAAAAATTATCTATATATCTGCCCACACAGGAAGTCAGGGAATCAATCCCACTCACTATAGGACAACCTGGGGGGCAGATAGGATCTTTGTGTAACTTAGGCAAATAATATATGACTGGAGTCCTAGGAGCTTTAGGTATGAGAAACAAACTCTCGTTCTTATTAAGAATGCCTTGCCTCAAACCCCTATCAATAATGGCCTCCAAATTTTTAAGATACAGTAGGTCTGTTTCGGGTCAGATTTTTAACAAGTCATAAGTGGTCTGGTCGTTGAGAATCCTATGCATTTATGCCATATAGCTTTCTCAATCAAGAACCACTATCCCCCCTCCTTTATCTGCAGGGCCGATAATAAGATCCTTGTCCACACATAAAGAGTCCAGACCTACCTGCAGGTCCCTTCTAAGTTTAACTTTATTAAATTCCATGGAGTCTAAATCCCTGGGGACCACATCGTGGAACACCCACAAGGAGGAGCCAAAGCCCCAGGGGGGTTGAACAGCGAAGTGTTCCTCAGGCCAGAGTGGGTAAATTCCGAGGAGATAATGCAGTTATCCTTAATGGGATTTGTGATGAGATATCTTTTAATGTTTGCCTTGCGGACGAACTTATGGACGTCCATATTGGTCTCAAATTTATTTATATTCCTAGGGGGGGAAAATTTTAACCCCTGATCGAGAATATATTTCTCTGATTGCGTTAGGGTCTTGGAGCAGAGGTTAAAGATGCCGGCACCTGCTGCACTTTTGGTCTTTTTAGGTCGTAAGCGCCTCCCCCCTTGGACTCCTCTTCCTCTTCTACAGGTCTTTTTTTACCTTGAGTGGGACGAGAAAAACCCCAACTCTGGGTCCTGGTGTTATCAGGCCTCTGTGGTTTAGACTCCAACCTACGGGGCTCCTGAGGCCTTAATGGGTAAGAGTGGGTCGCGGCCGGCAATGGACTCCTTAGATCATAGTTATTTCTCTCATCTGTTTCGGGACCCTTCAACTCTCTCAAGGGATAAAAATTATTGTGGATGGGAATATTGTAATCCCAATCATCATTATAATTATACTGGTAGTGGGAGGCATGTCTCTGATCGCCATAACCATTTCCCATATTGGACCCTCTCCCTCTATTACTAGAATGGCTGGTATTATGGTAAAGTGCAGAGTACTGCCCATGTTGATCCCTACCTTGTGTGTTATTGTACCAAGAAGGTTCAGTGCAATAATTCGGAGGTCTATGGTTGGGGCGTCCAGAAGTGGAACTATGCCTATCATTGGGGATAGGGCCCCGCACATTCCCCCTCAGGGCCCTATTAGGATGACCTCCTAGATGACCTCTCCTCCCTCCAGAAGGAGACTGGTAAGGATAAAGGTTCTCCGTATCATGAGGTTCCCTATAACCAGATCTTTTAGGGGGGGGTGGAGGATTCCTACCCACCAAGGGATCCCCACTGGGTAAATCACCCCTGATGGGTCCAGAAACCTCCATCGCCTCAGTGGCAGTAGTCTGGGCCTCTCCAGCTAGTTTTTTCTGCCACTCAAACACAATAGCCACTTGGTAATCAGATAGGTCCCTATTATACTTTTTCCTTTTCTTAAATTTCTGGTCCCTATCCTCTTTCTCTAGATGTTTGAGAACTGGGACTTATGCTTATATCCCTGCCCATCCTTAAAGGGGACTAGTTTCTCTTTAATATTTTTGACCTCATCATTTATTTTAGAAAGTTGGTTTCTTTTCCTATCAATCAAAAACTGCAACAAATTAACTTCAGTGGAGTTAAAAATAAGTGTGCCAATCCTCCAAATTGTCCTCCCCTCATTGGGGAGCCACCTCCAATCTCAGGCTATGAGGGACCATATGGTTTTTAATTTAAGTTTCCAAAAAGGCGATGTCCCAATGGGTATGTGTTTCGGAGACCATGAGGTTTCTGAGTCTCATATATAAACCTCCAAGGTCTCCTTCATCACCTTTATAGGCCTCAAAGACCCCCTCCTGGTTCCTCACCCTATTGGCTCTGTATTCAAAAATGTTGATACTAAATTGGAACAAATGCAATAAATTGCAACATATCAAGATACCCTTGCGGATATTAAATAAGTAAGCTGCAATATAAAATGTGTGTGTTAAGCCAAAAACCAAGATACCCTTGTGGATATTAACCACTTCACCTCCGGAAGAATTTCCCAGGTTATTGATGACGTCCTCCTCCTATGAGATGATGACCAGCCTAGCTTTAACAAGTTCTTTGAACAATTGAATAATAACCAGAGGGGGGTTGAATTGAAATATGAGGCGAGTCAATCAGAAATGAATTTTCTGGATTTGACCATTAGGATTAAAGACAGACAGTTTGTTACATCTACTTTTTTTAAACCACCTGACAGAAAATTCTTTTATACCTACTACTAGCTGTCACCATGATCCATGGCTGAGAGGGGTCCCAAACAGCCAGTACATGAGACTCCGCAGGAACTGTTCGGATCATGGAGAATTTCTTGTTCAGGCAGAGGTTCTCACTCAGAGATTTCTCTATAAGGGTAATGATTCACAAACATTAAAGACAACCATTGAGCTGGTTTCTTCTATGAACAGGGATGACTTGTTGAGGGAAAAATTTGAAAGTGAGAGTGTCTACAGCTCCATCATTACCTTTTACGACCACATATTCCTGTCGGACAGAAAGGTAAAAATAATTTTGTCCCCATATTGGCACATCCTTAACCACTTCAGCCCCGGAAGGATTTCCAGCTTTAGGACCGGAGCCCTTTTTTCAATTTGGCACTTCGCCGCTTCAAATGGTAATTGCGCGGTCATGCAATGCAGTAGCCAAACGAAATTTGCGTCCTTTTTTTCCCACAAATAGAGCTTTCTTTTGGTGGTATTTGTTCACCACTGCGCTTTTTAATTTTTGCGATATAAACAAAAATATAACGGAAATTTTGAAAAAAAATGATATTTTCAACTTTATGTTATTACAAAAATACAATAAACTAAATTTTAGTCATAAATTTTTGCCAAAATGCATTCAGCCACATGTCTCGGGTAAAAAAAAAGCCAAATCGCGTATATTTATTGCTTTGCGCAAAAGTTATAGCGTCTACAAACTAGGGTACATTTTCTGGAATTTCCGCAGCTTTTATTTTATGACTGCCTATCTCATTTCTTGAGGTGCTAAAATGGAGGGGCAGTACAAAACCCCCACAAATGACCCCATTTTGGAAAGTAGACACCCCAAGGAATTTGCTGAGAGGCATGTTGAGCCCAT
>BLSH010135157.1:362194-386973 GCA_018402905.1 Glandirana rugosa
TTCCGAACTACCTTTTAAGAACACTCCCCCTTCATCTCTCCCGGGATAGTCAGAAGGAGGGACACTCTGATAATTCTCGTGTCTGGGATGTAAAGAATGTGAACATTTTTGGTCAGTCAAGAACTTTCTTTGATCACAAAGCTTGACCCCCTGATCAGTGTAACCCTCGTTAGGATAAGGAGTTCCCCCCACGAGGAAATTTGTGGTGTCGGCCTAATAGGTTTCCCCAGAAAGGGTTTTAACCTAGTGAGAATTGGTGAACGGCTGGCGGTTGGCGTCCAACTACCGCTGTTCCACCAAGCGCGCGCGCGCGCATTGCTCGTTATCGCGGCCGCCGTCGTATGACGGCGTTTTGCGATAACGAACCACCTTGTCGCCATCAACCTGCGGTTGGCGGTCGGCAAGTGGTTAAGAGTGATCCAATTTTGGGAAAGACCCCTTTGGATAATCCGGCTGTGGTGTTTAAAGGAGCACCCCCCTTGAGGAATAGGATTGCTCCCAATGTGACTAGTCCCCCAGTTCGAAACACTAGTTTCTTTCAAGAACTGACTGGTTTTTACAAGTGTAAGAAATGTAGGGTCTGTGCTCTTAATAGTCTCACAGGGAGGAAGACTGATAGGGCCCTCTCTACTTCCCCCTCACAAGAATTTTCCATCAAGCCTTTTGTGACTTGCGGCATGAAGGGGGTGGTTTATTTATTGCAACGCCCGTGTGGGCTCCAATATATAGGGAGGACCAAAGGTCCCTTAAAGGTGAGACTAAATGAGCACATTACCAACATCCTCATGGGTTTCAAAATCCACTCTGTCTCAAGACATTATCATGACTTCTACCACAGAGATCTTTCTAACACTCTTTTCTTAGGGATTGACAAATATGAGCCCCACTGGAGAGGTAGTTCCCTGGTTAGGGACATTTCTAGATTGGAAATGTCATGAATTCATAATATTAGGTCTTATGCACCCTTCTGCCTCAATGTTGACGTAGATGTCAACGTCTTTATTGATAATTCTTAAATACGTATGTTTAAATTTATGTATTTCTGTAATTTTATGTGAACTTGACCTGTGTACCAGGGTTGTTGGACGCCTGGTACTAATTTATCAATTTAACTGGAGGTGATAAAAACCCCCCTCCCCCAGGTCTTTATAAATTTAATGAGTTTTCCACCCTTGGGTTTAGTATATCCAGCTTAGTCACCGAGTGCTGGATTGCTTTAGCCCCTGCCATGTTAGGGGTTGTAGTATACCCCCCTGTATATCAAATTTTAATTAATTGGTGATATATATTATTTTCTATCTATTATAATTGCATACAGGAAGAGGGTGACCCTTATAGGGATACAATAGATTACAATTATGGATTCCTCATTCTCAATTTGTATTCCCTGTTCGGCAATTCCGCTTGGGGATTCATTTAGCCAACCGTGGTTACTATCATTGGTTGCTTTTCCTATGATGATTTCCCCGTTTGGTTGTTCCCTTAGTTTCCATCTTTTTAGCATTTGCCCTTTTCTCATGAACTTTGTCAACCTGTAGGGGGTCATTAGCTATGAGTATTTGTTCATTCAATCCTGTATTCCTCTAGCTTTTGTTTTTTACATTGGGATTTGCCTACACCTACAATGGCGGGCGACCGTTTATTTGGACTGCTGAGCAGGGGGAGTAACTTCCTTGTGAAGGCTCGTACTCTGAATAGGTTTATATTCAGTTAGGATTAGTTATACATTTCCACAATCTAGCAAATTTGGGTCCAGATTGGCGGGTTAGTTTTCTACACTACATGGGGAGTTGCCCCTGCTTAAAATGGCGGGCGGCCATTCTCCCTGGTATACAGGTTAAGGGGAGTGATTTCCTATAAGAGGGAAGTATGTCAGCAGAGCACCTCATCCCAGACAACGTCTAAGTGAGACAAAACGTTCTTCGGGAGTGCACGCTGACATCACTGCCTCGAGGAATACACACAGAGTGCCGGCCGGCTTGTTTTTCTTTGTGCAGAGAGTTTACTTTTGTAAGTGCATTTCTTTACTTATTAAATTCATTTTATCAGTATTACACTATATTGGCCCTTTTTTTTCCACATTGGGTGACTGCTGAGATGATGTCCACCTTGCCCAAGTTTCCTTTGCATGATGCTGCTATACCCTGTAATGGCGTCCTGTGAGTGAGCGATGTCGTGGAGTTCTCACCCTACAACCTGAGATCTTTGCTCCTGGAACCGGGTTCAGAGACCTCCTAGTGGCCTTTCTGAAGTACCCCATACCCCTAACGGGGACCTGGGCTGGGTGATAAGACAATGCGCTCTTTGCTCTTACCTGGTAAGCAGCCTTATTGTTGGTGGCAGTTTTCACTGTATGGTCCTGTACGAGCACCTGGTGTTGTCCCAAGGACTTTATTTGAATTTACCACTTGATAATTTTTACCTCAGTTGGGACGATTTATATTATGTGTTTATTTTATTTATCACTTGTTGTTATCAGTCTCATGTTATTTGATCCTTTCACATTCACTGATCTGTATGGGATTTGTTCTCTAGTGCAGCCTTTTTTCTATAAGTTTAGTTTGGACCTTATTGTGGGTTTGTGGTTGCTGCTCCAATTTATATAGTTAGCGCAGTATTTTTTTCTGGTTTTTGGAGTAACATCCAGAAAATGGATTTAGTTAATGGAAGGTGAAGGGTGCTTCTGGATCACCGCTGTGGCACAGAGAATTGCACCACCAATTTTATCAATGTACCCTTGTGTTGCTTTTTCTGTTTGTTTGTTTCTTTCTTTGTTCCCCACTTATCCATGTTCTGCTATGTTTTGGTCACGTATCCCCCTGTACAAATCCTTCTCTGCTGACACTTTGAGGCTGGCCCTGCCCAGGGTAACGCCCACAGCTAAAATAGAAAGGAAGTAATCCCAGCTATCTCATTGGCTGAGGAAGGAGCCACTGATTCGCTCTGAAACGCGCCCCGCCCCCTGACGTAATTTCCGGTTCTGTGCATTCCAAGCCGGCCACAGGAGCACTTCCCGTGTCGTCACTAGCCGGTCTGGCGCTCTGTGCTAGCTGCACAGCTGCTTCCTGGTGTCCCCCGGCTCGAATCCAAACTGAGGACCCTTTCTGCCTACACTCTCCGCTGGTCGGATGGGCTGTAATCACATCCGCAGACAGGACTCATGCCCAGGATCCCGTTCAGCGCTGGACTGCATCTCTCTCACAGGAGCTATTGATGTGCCTATCAATTACCACTTTCTAGTAAGTGTTTTTAACCCTTTGGCTGTAAGAAAATTGTTTATACTGCACTTAGAGACGCCTTCTTTGTGTTTACCCAGAAAATGGACTTGTTCTTTGCTCCACTGACTAGTCAGCTTGATGTTATTTTCATTGCTATTCAAGTGATCTGAAAACTGCATTAAGGTTTTCTCTGATCCTATCCACACAAAGAATAAGTCATCAATAAAACGTCTGTAAAATGCTAGTTCCTTTCTTTTATGGGCAAAGACAAATTTGTCCTCCCATTCACCCATGAAGAGGTTGGCGATGCTTGGCGCGAATTTCGCGCCCATCGCCACACCTCTCTTCTGGGTGAAGAATTGATCATTGTACCAGAAATAATTGTGCGATAGGCTGAATTCTAATGTGTCCTTCAAGAATTTTTTCTGTCTATAGGGTAAATCGTCTCTTTGGCATAAGGCCCAGTTCAGAGCCAATAAGGCATCTTTGTGGTGAATGGCTGTATACAATGCCGATACATCGGCCATCACCAGATAGAGTTTCATATCCTCAGTGACAACCACCTCTTGTAGTAATTGGATGACATTTTTTGTATCCTTAAGATATGGTTTGGTGGTGGTCACACTGGCCTGAAGAAAATGGTCTAAATACTGGCCCATTCTGGCAGTTACGGCACCTATTCCATTAACAATGGGTCTGGCAGGGGGGTTAGTCGGATCTTTATGGATCTTGGGAAGGGTGTTAATTGTTGGTATCCAACAACTACTGGGTGCCAGGTACTTTTTTCTTTTGATGTTAGTACTCCTGATTGATAACCAGCTTCGACCAAATCTGATAATTCCTGTTTGTATTGGGGGTTGGATCTCTGTCTAATTTCATATATGTCACCTCATCACTCAGCATCTCTGTTAGCTGGCCATGATAGAAGTCTTTAGGGAGTATGATCACACCCCCCCTTTATCAGCTGGTCTAACTATGACCGCTCTCCTTTCCTACAACTGTTTTATCCCTTGTTGTATATAGAGTGGGTGTCACGTACCTGGTGGTGGAGTCTGGCTTTCGCAGTGGGCAACCTCTCTTCCGACCCTGATTCCTGAACCCCTGGTAGTGTAGACAGGGAGCTCGGGAGTGCAGGATGGCACGAGGGTCGGACTGGGTCACTGGTTCTGGTAGGAGTCCGTAGGTACGCTCGTGCACAAGAAGCGTAGTCGTACAGGCCGGGTCATAAGCTGGCTGGCAAGCTTACAGAAGGAGCAGGCAGATGGGTGGTCGGGTCCAGGCAGGGTCGTTAACAGGCAGGCGGCAGAAGTACAGCAGGGCTAGGCAGAAGGGTGGTCGGGTCCAGGCAGGGTCGTTAACAGGCAGACGGCAGAAGTACAGCAGGGCTAGGCAGAAGGGTGGTCATAGACAATCCAGGGGTCAGTGCAGGCAGAGATCAACGAAGTCAGGCAGGCCGGGTCACAGGAACGGATAATCAGGATACAGGACGCTCAGAAATGCACACTAAATGCTGTAGATCAGACAGCACTTGTTACAGGGTGCACACTGTTTAAATAGAGCTGCCCGGAGCCGCCTCCTCCGGGAGCGCAAGGAAAGTGCAAACAAGTCCTCAGCACAGTCTTCTTTTAACATTGCCCCCCCCCCAAGGGGCAGCCTCCGGATGCCCAGCTGGGCCTTCAGATCTGGATGAGTCCTCCAAAAAGACCGGATGAGCTCTTTGGCATGGATGTGTTCCTTCGGTTCCCAAGAATTCTCTTCAGGTCCATACCCCTTCCATTCAATCAAGATTGAATCACACCCCCTCTAACTCTGCAGTCGAGGATTGCCTTGATGACATATTCCTCCTCGCTGTCCTCTATGACTGGCTCAGGCGGAGCCGATCTCCTTCCCGGAAAGTAGTCCTTGGTCACAGGCTTTAACAGGGACACGTGAAAAACTGGGTGTACCCGAAGTGAAGGAGGGAGGCTAAGCTCATTCGCCACCCTATTAATATTCCTTTTGATGAGGAAAGGACCAATGAACTTTGGTCCCAGCTTTTTTGAGGGGCAAGACAATTTCAGATTCTTGGTGGCTAACCAAGCTTGATCGCTGGGTTGTAGGTCTAGTTCCCCTCGCCTTCCTCTGTCAAAAGTCAGTTTGTTGTATTCCTGCGACCGGAATAATGTCTCCCGCAGGAGCTTACTGTTTTCCACCAAGAAGGTAGCCATGTCCTGGGCTGCGGGCACCGAGCTTTCTGGGACCAGAGCAGGTAAGAAGGAGGGGTGGTAGTCAAAATGGTGGTCAAAATGGTGACTGGTTCGTGGCGGAATGGATTGCATTGTTGTAGGCGAACTCGGCTACCAGCAGCAGGGAGGCCCAATCGTCCTGAGAGAATGAAGAGTAGCATCTGAGGTACTGCTCCAGTGTTTGGTTCGTTCTCTCCGTCTGGCCATTGGTCTGGGGGTGATAGGCGGACGAGAACGCCAATTCAATTCCCAGCAGAGAGCAGAGGGCTTTCCAAACCCGAGACGTAAATTGCCCCTTTCGATGGGATATGATGTTGGCTGGGATTCCGTGAAGGCAGACAATCTCTCTAATGAAAGTCTCTGCAGTTTGATTGGCCATCGGGGTGCCCTTCATGGGGATGAAATGGGCCATCTTGGTGAGACGATCTACGACCACAAAGATAGTTGAAAACCCTGCAGACGGGGGCAGCTCTACGATGAAATCCATCTATATATGTGACCACGGCTGCTCCGGAACAGGTAGTGGGTTCAATAACCCCCAGGCTTTGGTCCACTCGACCTTGTTGCGGGCACAGATGGGACAGGCCTTAACATATTCCCTGCAGTCCTTATTGGCCTGAGGCCACCAGAAGGAGCGTGCCACTAGTTTCGCCGTCTTGCGGCCTCCAAAGTGACCTGCCAGCTTGAGGTCATGACATAACCCAAGGAGTGCCGAGCGCTGTTCGTCAGGAACATAGACCTTGGTACCGAACCACCATAACCCGTCATGCTGGGTCAGCCTGGAGTCTTGAGGGATGGAGGACCGAGCCAGGGTCCGTCTAATCTGTGAGAAGAGGTCTTCCTGGGTTAATAGGAAGCTCTGGGCCGGGAGGATGGTGTCTGGTGGAGGAGTCTCCCCTGTGGAGTGGAACATTCTAGACAGGGCATTGGGCTTCACATTCTTCAAACCGGCCTGTAAGTAATGTGCAGCTGAAATCGTGAAAAGAGGAGAGCCCAACGGGCCTGACGGGGCTTTAGTCTCACAAGTACTCCAGATTCTTGTGATCTGTGTACACCAGAACTGGATGTGAGGCTCCCTCCAGCAGGTACCGCCATTCCTGCAGGGCGGACTTAATAGCCAACAGTTCTCTGTCTCCCACGTCATAGTTCCTCTCCGGAGGATTTCGTTTCTGAGAGAAGAAGGCGATAGGGTGAAGAGCCGCCTTTGGTCCCTGCCTCTGGGAAAGTACTGCTCCCACTGACGTTTTAGAGGTGTCCACTTCCAGGATGTATGGCAGAGAAGGGTCTGGGTGTTTCAGGACTGAAGCCATAGTGAAAAGTTGCTTCAGTCGTTGAAAGGCTACCTGGGCTTCCGGAGTCCATCGAAAATGTATGTTCTGCTTCGTGAGCTGGGTGATAGGGGCAATGACAGCTGAGAACCCTCTAATAAATTTCCGATAAAAGTTAGCGAAGCCCACAAAGCGTTGAATCCCCTTTCTGTCAGTGGGAGCTGGCCATTCCACAATAGCGGAGACCTTCTGAGGATCCATAGTGATTCCAGACACCGAGAGTATGAAGCCCAGAAAGGAGATTTCGAAGCACTCAAATGCGCACTTCTCGGCCTTAGCGTTTAGTACGTGTTGACGGAGGCAGCTCAGTATGCGTTTGACATGCTCCCGGTGTTCCTCCAGAGAAGAGGAAAAAATAAGAATATCATCCAGGTAGACCAATACGAATACGTCAAGAAAGTCCCGGAAAATATTGTTCACCAGATGTTGAAACGTGGCCGGGGCGTTTCAGAGCCCGAACGGCATGACCAAGTATTCGTAGTGGCCAAAACGGGTGCTGAAAGCCATCTTCCACTCATCCCCCTCTCAGATGCGGATGAGGTTATAGGCCCCTCTGAGGTCCAGTTTAGAGAAGACTGAGGCCGACCCAAGTCTTTGGAAAAGCTCCGGGACCAGAGGTAAGGGGTAACGGTTCTTGACCGTGATCTTGTTGAGATCTCTGTAGTCAATGCAGGGCCTTAGGGATTTATCCTTCTTTTCGACAAAGAATATCCCGGCACCCTCAGGGGAAGTAGATGGGCGAATGAACCCCTTCTGAAAGTTGTCCTCCAGATAAGTCTTTAGAGCGGCCAGTTCCATTTCAGAGAGGGGATATATCCTGCCGAAAGGCACCTCTGCCCCTGGGAGTAGCTCAATTGGCCAATCATAAGGCCAGTGTGGCGGCAGGGCATCCGCCCCTTCTTACTAAAGACGTCCAGGAACTCATGGTACTGAGTGAGGACAGCCAGGCGGGTTTCCATATCAGGATCAGGATCTGGGCTGGGTATAGTGAGGGCAAGCTCCGTAGACTGTGGGAAGCAATAGAGATCGCAGTAAGAAGATAGAAATTGCACGTTGCCAGTGACCCAATCAATTTGCAGGCAGTGCGTCCGAAGCCAAGGGAGCCCGAGGATGATGGGAGAGAGAGGTGACGCTATGGCACTAGTAGCTCCAAGTGACCGTTAAGAGTGTGGGCCAGGATGGGGACAGTCTCGTGCGTGGATAGTCATTTGATGGGCCTTAGGCTGGAGAGGCACCTGGTGCTTGGCTGCAAATGTCAGATCTATAAAGCAGCTGCAGGCTCCCTGATCTATGATGGCCCGCACTGTCACATCTCCAATAGGCAGTTGTAGGGTGACGCTGAGCGCCAAGTGGGTTGCAGGACTGGACAGAGACAGGACCTCCCCCTTGGCGGGGAGAGGACTCCTAGGCCACTTGGCTGGGTAGGTTTGCACCCTGTGCCCGACCGCTCCACAATAAAGGCACAGATCGTGGGTCAATCGATTCAGTCTCCGGAGTGAGTTTTGAGCGTCGGAGGGTAGCCTGTCTTTCGGAATGATGCTCCCGTAGACAGCGATCAATCTGGATGACCAGGTCCATTAAAGCGTTCAGAGTAGGGGGAACCCCCACGCGGGCTAGCTGGTCCTTAAGGGGCTCGGACAAGCCCAACCGGAACTAGAAACTGAGGGCTGTGGTGTTCCAGGTAGTGTCGGCGCTCCAGCGCCGGAAATCGGCCACATGGTCTTCCGGCCGTGGAATCTTGGTGTGGGTCCTCGTACAGACGTGCCATGGCCTGGAAGAACCCCACTAGGGTAGTGGTCTCGGGGGACTTCTCCTCCAGAAGCCGATGAGCCCAGACCTGGGGGCCATCCCGGAGAAGGGAGATAACAAGTCCCACCTTGGTGGCTTCTTGTGAGTAGGTGCAAGGTTGGAGGGCGATATACAGTTCACATGCGTTCCGAAACTCCCAGAATTTCTTACGGTCCCCTGTAAACCAATCGGGTAGGGGTAACTCGGGTTCCATAGGCAGAGCAAAGAGGGTTGGACCCTGATGCGTGAGGTGCAGTGAGCTCCCGGACTTGGCCTTCCAGCCGCACGTATTCATCTTGCAGGAGTTTCACCACCCTGGTGAGGCCGGTCAGGTGTGTACAGAGTTCATTCGTTGGAGAGGGCTCCTGTGCAGACTCTGACATGGCTGTCTGATACTGTCACGTACCTGGTGGTGGAGTCTGGCTTTCGCAGTGGGCAACCTCTCTTACGACCTTGATTCCTGAACCCCTGGTAGTGTAGACAGGGAGCTCGGGAGTGCAGGATGGCACGAGGGTCGGACTGGGTCACTGGTTCTGGTAGGAGTCCATAGGTACGCTCGTGCACAAGAAGCATGGTCGTACAGGCCGGGTCGTAAGCTGGCTGGCAAGGCGGTACAGAAGGAGCAGGCAGATGGGTGGTCGGGTCCAGGCAGGGTCGTTAACAGGCAGGCGGCAGAAGTACAGCAGGGCTAGGCAGAAGGGTGGTCGGGTCCAGGCAGGGTCATTAACAGGCAGGCGGCAGAAGTACAGCAGGGCTAGGCAGAAGGGTGGTCGTAGACAATCCAGGGGTCGGTGCAGGCAGAGATCAACAAAGTCAGGCAGGCCGGGTCACAGGAACAGATAATCAGGATACAGGAAGCTCAGAAATGCACCCTAAATGCTGTAGATGAGGCAGCACTTGCTACAGGGTGCACACTGTTTAAATAGAGCCACCCGGTGCAAACAAGTTCTCAGCACAGTCTTCTTCTAACAGTGGGTTGACATCCCTTTTAGGGATGATTAGTTCAAGGTCACGCAACACTGGGTTTTTAAATACCTCCAAATGCTGGGTGGAATTATTAGGGGGACTGAACAATGATTTGTTTTTCAGTCCACTATTTACTGGACCCATCACAACATTACCTGTATTTGTTGGGTAAGAGTTCTAATTTAGAAAGTATTTCTTAATACTGAATTTCCTCATGTATTTTTGGACTCCGATGAAGACGTCAAATTTATTTATAGCTCTCCTTAACCCACATTTTAATCCCAAATATAGGATGTTGGTTTCTTTCAGAGTTAATTCAATGTTACTGAGATTATATATCCCTCCTAATCCATCTCCCTCCTTCCTTTTTTGTTTTTTTTGGATTTGATATCCCGCTCTACAGCCTCTCCTTCTTCCCTCCTCATTTAATTGGGTTGATATGGGATTTCTCTGTTCCAAATGGGTGGGTTTTGTCGCTGAGGTCCCTGGTAATTACAATACATTTGAGACTCCTGATAATTGTATGTCCCTTGGGGTTGTGTGGGAGGTCTCCCCCCTTCTGAAGGGGCGACCCCTTCCTCTCCCCCTCCAACCCCGACCTCTCCTTGAAAAATACTGGGAAGAGAGTTGGGGATATTCTCTATTCTCCCCCTGATGCAGAGGCTCAAATCTATTTGAAGTGGGAATCCCATAAAGAGTGTTCTGAAGCACAGGACTATTAAGTCCTGATTGGCCATATCTCCCCCTCTTCATGGGACCCTGATTTCCCATACTTTTGTGGGGTTTGCCATTATACCTTGGACAATTTCCAACTCTAATTGCTTTGTTTGTAGAAGTACCTCCATAAGGGGTACTAAGTCCCCTATTTGGTAGCACTTCTAATCTCTGGTTACTTTCAGTGGATGAATTGGGTTTCTGCCAGCTATAAGCAGTATTATTCTTAAATTATGTTAAGATCACAATGATTTTTTTTTATTTTCCTTTTCTGAGTGTCCCTGTCCACTTTTTCTATTTTTTTCTTAATTTTAATATTGAAATCAATCAACTGTTGAGAGTCCCTAATCGGGTCAAGTATAATGGGGATGTTATTGACACAGCCCCAAATGACCCACAATGACTCAAAATTGATATGGTCCATAAATATTTAGACAGAATAAAGGTGAATAAAGCACCTGGACCAGATGGCTTACATTCACGGATCCTAAAAGAATTGAGCTCTGTCATTTCAAAGCCATTGTTTCTAATTTTTAGGGACTAAAGTGACTGGAATAGTACCACTGGATTGGCGCAAGCCAATGTGATGCCTATATTTAAAAAGGGATCAAAGGGGGGCGTGGCCGAGGCATCAGAGAGTGAGGATGCATCTCCCTTCAGCTCCGTGCATACCGCAGCTAAAATCAGCTTCCCGGGGGCTATACATGGCTGCTTTTGACACAGCCAGATGTCTCAACGCCGAAGGACATCCTCCCAGCCGCCGCTGGTGGAACAGATAAGACAGGGCTCCCTGGAACACTATTTCCCAAAGGGCCAGGAAAGGAGGCTCCAAGATGGCGCCGGCTCAGCAGGCCTCGCAGTACCAGGAGACACCGCCGCCTCCCCAGCTACAGCTACGGGCATCCCAGATCATATTACCCAGACTGGTGAGTGATGCTGCCCCCCCCCCCCTATTCCCCAGGATCTTTGTTCTCCCAGGATCCGAGCTTTGAGCAGGCAGACTTGCTGGGCGACTGGGACCTCAAGCGGCATATCTGGTCCCTTCCCACTAGGAAGGACCTAGAATGCTTTACAGTGACAATAGAGAAGGCCTTCATCCAAGATATAGCCTAGCTGAAGTCCAACACTATCCATTTGGGGGGCAGGCTGGAAACCCTGGAGCAAAAATTTGAGGACTCCTTCCCACACATCTCCTTGCTACAGGAACGATGTGCTGCCCAGGATCAGAAATTAGAAGCCCTTATTTGCCAGATGGATGACATGAAAAACCTGAGCAGATGGGCTAACATTTGCATCTGCGGCCAACCGGAGGCGACGGTGCCTAAGGACATTATTCCCACCTGACAGGCATTATCAAAGAGATCCTGGGACTCCCAACCACCGGCACCTGTGGAAATTGACCGGGTTCATTGATTCATACTTCGATGGAGCACAGCTGCTTTTCAACCAGGACCTATCCAGACGCACATTAATGCAAAGCCACCCTCTGGGAGGCAGACCTGACCTACAGCTATGGCTTTCCCTTTAGCTTGCAAGTGAAAAAGGAAGGTTGACAAGTTATTCTGCACAACAAAGATGACCTACAATGGGAGATGTGGACTTGGATTGGAGGGGCTCCCTGGATTTCCCAGCCTTGACCCTTCCTCAACCCTGGCTACCTGCGAGGAACAAACGCCGCTCCAGAGGCCGCAACCACCGCACTTCAGGAGACTCCCCAGGCCCTTCTACCCATAGAGACTGAACACCCCCCGGTTACATTGATGGCTAATTCTCTTGCTGAACAACGGAGACAGCGCCCAACCCCAGGAGTCTATGTCTATGACAGTTAGCACCCCTGATCCCGCTGTGTTAGCTCTTATGGGGATAACTGGGCCACCCAGTTCCAACACGCGGACTGCAACATTAATGTTTTCCTCTCGACTATGGGTTCAGTTGGAGAAATGTCTTGCAGGCAGGAACCTAGCCTATGCCCCGTGGTTACCCAAAGAACACAGGGGATTATCATTAGACACCTCCCCCTTAACATACCAGGCTCTTACAGTCTCGGATCAGACAAATAGCGTATATTCACTGGCACCATCTATGTCTCCACTGGCCCCACTTGGAGGCTTCCGCTGGTTCCTCCCGGGGGAACAGATGGGTTTCTTTGGGAAATGGGCAAAAGATGCGAATGCATGCTGAGGCACACTTTTAGAGAATGGTAGGCTCCCCACTCTCGCAGCCCTCAAGGCCCACCACGGTAGCTTTCCTATCGACTTTTGGCGACACGCCCAACTTAGCCATTTTTTCGCTACACAGCACTCTTACTCCTTTTGAGCGTCTTTTTGTCAATGAAGAACCAATCCCTCATATGATTTCTGAACTCTATCAACTTTTGGGTACAGAAGGGTCCCCTGTTAAGCCAGCCTATGTTAGGGAGTGGGAGAGGGACCTGGGGATGGAGTTTTCCGAGGCACAGCTGACCCACCTGTACCAGCTTACGCATTTCTGTTCCATTGAGTCTAGAATGCAGGAAACCAATTATAAGCTGCTAACCCGCTGGTACAGGGTGCAAGCTACCATGGCTTGGATATACCCCACCACCTCAGTCCGATGCTGGAGAGGCTGCGGACAACACGGCACATTATTGCATCTCTGGTGGGACTGTCCAAAAGTCCAACCTTTCTGGAAGGAAGTTAGAACACAAATAAGGGACATACTGGGCATAGATGTCCCGTTCTCCCCTCCACTTTCTTCTACTTTTTCCCCCTTTACCGATTAGCCATTACAAGAACAGCACCCTACCACATCTCCAAAATGCTGCTAAACATCTAATCCCAATATATTGGAAACAGGTTAGTGACCCAAACCTTGATGACTGGGCATGGAAAGTGAGGGAAATAAAAGAGGGGGAGGAATGGGTGGCGACCTATAAAGGGAAGAGAGAAAGGTTCGCTACTGTCTGGGCCCTGTGGCAGGAACATACATCACTGTGGAACATGTCTCCTCTAGCTTAGATATCGCGCTGCTAGAGCTAGCCGAACCCTCCCTCAGGGATCGCAGAGGACACAGACCCTAACTACCTACATTTTTTTCTGTGCTAAGAGTAGCTCATCATAATGAATATGGGATGCTGATTATCGGTGTGAGTGATCGTCCACCCCTCAATTGAGGAGGTGCAGGTATGTGTTTGTAGGGGGGTCTTCCCTTCTACTTTTCCAATCTTCTTTTTCTCCTCTTGTCTCTCCTCCTTTCTTCTCTGTTTGCTGAGGTTTGGTTTGCACACGGTTTATGCTAATGAGCACTTGTTTAATTAATATATATATTGGATTTGACTTGGCGGATCGGCTGCGCTGGAGGCGGCCCCACTCTCCCAATAGCAGAGACCCCCCCTCCCCTGGCAAAGGAGACTGGGTTCCCACTGAGACGAGGCCCTCTACCTGACAGCCCCTTGGGTTGTCCCTTTGGCTGGAGAAGGACTGATGGAGGTACATAGTTGCCCCCTTCTCCATTAGGGTCAGATGGGGCGAGGGCACGCTTGCCCTGGGGTTTACGATCCAGCACAATAGCCTGGGAGATGAGGTATGCACCCGTTTATGCACCTCTATGAGTGCAAACATCCCCCAAGCCATTGTTGGGATATGTTTCCCCACAGAAAAAATGATTTTTGTGCATATGATCGATTTATGACGAGATGTTACCTAGTTTTGTGTGTTTCATGGACACCCACACTTCATTACTGCTTACTTTTGCATTTATACAATGTATTCTTGTTAATACACTCTGTCATAAATAAAGATTACATAAAAAAAGGGGGATCAAAGTCTTCATCAGGTCTTCATCTGTTAGTTTAACTTCTATAGTTGGGAAGATACTGGAGCGTTTAATAAAAGACCACATAGATGGGTTCTTGTTGGAAAAAAATAGACAGACATCATGGATTCATGAAAGACAGAAGTTGTCAGACATACTTGGATTTTGCAAAAGCGTTTGACACAGGTCCTCACACCCGGCTAACATGTAAGATGAAGTCTACAGGCTTGGAAAAATCAGTTTGTAAATGGACAGAAAACTGGCTAAATGACCGTATTCAGAGAGTAGTGGTTAATGATTCATACTCTGAATGGTCTAGGGTTGTTAGTTGTGTATATTGAAAAAAATATAAAAGGATGTGGCGCTACTCATTAATAAGACAAATTGAATATACCATACTTAGTAGAAGAATGTATACAAACATAGACCATTATGTGGGAAATCAGTTAACAAAAAAAGTCCAAAGTTTCCAAAGAAAATTTTTTTTCCAAGTAAATCTCCAAAGTATTAGTCCATCCACTGTGCTCAAAGAAGTAAGTAAGATATATATAGGTCCACAAATTCCAACTTCATACTGAGAAATGCTCCACCACCACTCGTGCTATAAGCAATGCACACTCACCAGAAATATAAATTAAATACGCCTTTGGATATATTGCAATCTCCCCAGCAGGACAGATCCAATCAGCTTCTTAATGTATTGGGATGTCTCCAGCCAGCACTAAATCAATAGCAATACTACCTCTGTGTCTCACTATAACATCTCAGAGGTACCTCCAAAATGCACTCAAAGAAAACAAAACAGAAGTTCATTGCGAGATATGTTTATTAAAATGGAATGAATAACAGTAAGTAGCAGATTTTGAACTCACATTTAGATGTGCTGTATGCCAGCACCAGCATGTACAGCTCGTAGATGAACGCCGGCTCTTTGCAGCTTTGTATATTTGCAAAGGAATTTAAATAGTGGCGCCAATCTTGTCAAATATTCTACACTTGTTAGTTGTGTACCCAAGGTTTAGTGTTGGGACCCTTACTTTTTAGGTTGAATAGTATTTTATTAATATATAACAGATATCTTGACAGACAATAATCATAGCTTTTGGGTACAAGAAAAAGTGAAGATATTCCAGTGATAAATATTTAACCGTGCCAATGAGAATCAAGACATCTAAGGAAATTCAATACTAACAGGTGTACCCAAAAGAAGAACAAGAAATCATCGCATTTACGATGTATGAGTTAAAAGATACATAAGACTTTATACACATTAAAGGAATGAAAGGGAATGAAGGTGATGGCAGATAAACAACAAGTAAAAAGAAGGAAAAAGAAGTGTAGAGGGCAAAGAGAGCTATACAGCGAGTAAGGAGGAAGAAGAGAAGGAAAAAGAAAAGAGAGAAAGGAAAAAGAGAAGGGAAATGGGAGGAAGCGAGAGGAAGGGGGGGGGCAGGGGAGAGAGGGGGGATTTCGGGGCAGGGGAGTCTCCGTCTCTTGAAATAAAGAGTTTGCGTCAAAAATTTAGTCTGTGTGTTGGACGGCATGTGGTTCAGACTCCCTTTTCTTTCGGTGATGACCAAAGGGTCTATTACCGCAAGAACCGTTTTTGAAAGGTCTCTTGACCCGAATAGTGCGTCCACACGTTCCACAGCAATTTGAACTTTTCCCTGGAGTCCAGGAAGCTCACCTGCATTTCTTCCATTAACATGATATCATTAATAGTATCTACCCAGTGACCGATCGGTGGGATAATCTCTGATTTCCAATGCCTAGAAATAACCTGGTGTGCAGCAGATAAGAAAAAACAAAGAAGGGATTTTTTCTGTTGTGTGATAGATCCAGGAAGGATGGACAAAACAGCAATCTTAGGAGAGGGGCGAAGGGAACTGTCGTATATGGCATTGTGGATGTGAAAGATTTGTTGCCAGAATGGTTGGATGCGGGGGCAGTCCCACCAAATATGTAAATATGAGCCTCTTACTCCGTGACAGCGTCAGAACTCAGTAGCAGCATTTGGGAGGATCCGATTTAACGTAACCGGGTCTCTGTACCATCTGGAAAGCAGTTTACATTTTTTTTCCTGGGCATATACCGACACAGAGGATTTATATGTAAAATAGAAAGAGGTTTGCCATTCCTCAGGAGAAATAACCACCTCCAAGTCCCTAGTCCACACCCTGGTATAAGCCGGGAGCTCTTGATGGGTACTGGAAAGTAATTCTCTATACAAAAGTGACAGCGTATGGCGAGGTACCTCTGGGAGTACGCAAAGGTCTTCAAAGGGGGTCAGTCATCTATGTATATTCCCTGAGTTGTGCAGAGAGTGTGACATGTTTTGGTTAGACTCAGATTAGTGAGCCAATCTGAGATAGACCCCCGCAGGAGCTGAGACGGTTTAAACAGGCCGCAGGAAGGGTGAATGAACTCTCGTGCTGTAGGCCACGAGAGTCTCTCGTAGGAGCAACAATAGAAGGGTGCGTCCCTATTTGGAAAGTTTGGATTATCAAAAAGGGGGGTGAGAGGGCTCGGGTCTGTTGTTAATGACCAATGTAGTCGCCGCCGGTACCACACCGTCAGAGCCGCTATAGTCAAAGGGGAGAGCGTTGAAAAAGAGCGATATAAGGTGTCTTGTGCCCAGAGGAGAGCTCTAAGTTCAACAGGAGATAGATCTTGCTCTACCATACATGTAGCTTTCGTGAAGGGGTGAGGGAACCAGTCCAGGAGTCTAGATGTCAGCGTGGCTGCGTGGTACAGTTCAAAGTCGGGTAACCCTGCTCCTCCATTCAGTTTAGATTGACACAATAATTTAAATTTCACTCTAGGGAGGCACCTCTGCCAAACGAACCTAATAGCAATAGATCGTAAGGTTTTGAAGGAGGCATCGGGTAAAAGGATGGGTAAGGTTTGAAACAGATATAAGAGTTTGGGTAGTATGTCCATCTTCAACGCGCTAATGCGACCAAACCAAGAGGTACGTAAAGTATGCCAAGATTCAACCGTTCTCTTGATCTTGGGCAAGAGAGGAGCATAGTTGAGAGAATAAAGATCAGGGAAATGATGGGGGATTTTGGTGCCAAGATATTTGATGGAGTGTGATTGCCATTTAAAGGGGAAATTGGCCTGGAGAGTGGTTAATATGGAATTGGGCAAAGAAATATTAAGGGCTTCTGTTTTGGATATATTCAATTTACAGTTACTCAGAGTGCCAAAACGACGTAGTTTGCGCAGGAAAGAGGGTAGACTAATGTGGGGTTGGGTAACGTAGAGTAGTAAGTCATCGGCATACAGGCAGAGTTTGAAATGGGCTGAAGGTGTTTTAATACCATGTATCGCACTATTATTTCATATGGCCTGCGCTAGGTGCTCAATGACAATGGCGAAAAGGAGGGGTGAGAGGGGGCAACCCTGTCTTGTACCGTTCTTTATAGGGAAAGGGATGGATTTAGTGCCATTGGCTATCACAGTAGCGGAGGGATGGCTGTATAGGGCCATCATTTTAGAGAGAAGGTTGGGACCTATACCAATTTGTTGCAGGGATTTTTGTAAGAAGGGCCAGCTCACCCTGTCAAACGCTTTTTCTGCGTCACAATCGATAAAGCAGGTGGGGATGCGATGGTTTTTAACATAAGAGATGAGATGTATAGTCTTGGTGGTATTATCTCTGGCCTGCGCAGCCTATTATCCAAACATAAACAGATAAAAGCTTGTGCAATAAATGTGATGGCTCAATATCCGGTTCTCATGTGTCACAGTGTACCTGAGAAACTGTGAGGTGTGTTATAAACTTCCTTCCCTTGCACATATGAATATCCATAAAAATTACAAAATTCATGTAGCAAACATCATGTGTTGTTAAAACAAATCGAAATAAGTGAATAAAGTGCTAGAGTGGTAAGTAAGAACAGTGGATAATGTTACACAGCTTTTGTGTTAGTCATATGATTCAGACTCCCTCTGCTGGTGGAAGACTGTAGTGTGTCTGGTATGCGAATCACAGAGGAAGCTATATGTATACAGCAATACGAATCATATAACTCAAACGAGTATAAAATATAACGTGATAGTAAAATACAGAGAATTGAATAAAAAGTAATTTTTCAAATATGATGTTAATATAATAGTGACAAACAGTGATTTGTGCTCCAAGTGTCCATTAAAACATATCGTGGTACGCTTGTGTAAGGAAAGCCTCTTTTGCAGGGGGGTTAATGTGTCATCATCCCCAAGAAGGATTCCTCTCGACGGGTGCTCCAATCCCCCTAAGTGCTCTCAGAACTCTCACCTCTGAAATGCAGGATGTGTGCACATAAAGGTTTCTTTTGGACCTCACTCTCCAATCCCACACCACTTTCGCGTCACTCTTTGGGTGGTTCAACGATCGTTGCGACCGACCGGTCGTTAGTCACCTCTTAAGCTCTAAACCTCCATATGGCTCAGGTATGAAAGAAGAGAAAAGAGAAAGAGAAAGAAGCTTGCATGGTGTAGTAGGTTAAAAACTCCAAGGCGTTTATTAAATCCAATAAAAGATGTTCACATAAAAAATGCGATAAAATTACTTTAAAACAGACAGCCAGGGCCAAAATGCCTCTCACTGTGTATCCAGCAACGTGTGTGCAGCCTACGTGTTACGCCACGTCACGTGACTTCATCAGGAGCACTTAGGGGGATTTGAGCACCGGTCCAGAGGAATCCTTCTTGGGGATGATGACACATTAACCCCCCTGCAAAAGAGGCTTTCCTTACACAAGCATACCATGATATGTTTTAATGGACACTTGGAGCACAAATCACTGTTTGTCACTATTATATTAACATCATATTTGAAAAATGACTTTTTATTCAATTCTCTGTATTTTACTATCACGTTATATTTTATATTTTATACTCGTTTGAGTTATATGATTCATATTGCTGTATACATATAGCTTACTCTGTGATTCGCATACCAGACACACTACAGTCTTCCACCAGCAGAGGGAGTCTGAATCATATGACTAACACACAAGCTGTGTAACATTATCCACTGTTCTTACTTACCACTCCAGCACTTTATTCACTTATTTTGAATTGTTTTAACAACACATGATGTTTGCTACATGAATTTTATAATTTTTATGGATATTCATATGTGCAAGGGAAGGAAGTTTATAACACACCTCACAGTTTCTCAGGTACACTGTGACACATGAGAACCGTATATTGAGCCATCACATTTATTGCACGAGCTTTTATCTGTTTATGTTTGGATAATTGGCTGCGCAGTACCATCTTCGAATAATCATTACTGTATATACCTGTCATATATATAGGTACAGCAGCAACCTATAGATATTTCATTCTTATAACCATACATAGTAGCGCGAGGGCTCACACATCTTATATCTATTATCTCTGGCCTCCCTCCGGGGTATAAAGCCTACCTGATCTGTATAAATAAGCTCAGGCAGGAGTGGGGACAACCGATTGGCAAGAATCTTGGAGAACAACTTAAGATCTATGTGCAACAGAGAAATTGGTCTGTAGCTGCTACAGGAGGATGGGTCCTTGCCCGGTTTGGGAATCACCGCTATCTGCGCTAAGAGCATGGATGGAGGGAGAGGGTTGTCAGCGTTGACTGAATCAAATGCCTGTGACAATAAGGGGGCCAGTTGGGGTGCCAATAATTTGTAAAAATGAGGGCTATAGCCGTCTGGGCCTGGGCTCTTTCCATTTTTGAGGTTTTTCATGACCTGGAGAAAGTCATTTGTAGTGATAGGGGACTCCAATAGCTGACTGTTTTCGGCCAAAAGCTCAGGGAGCGCAGTATCTCGAACATAGGAAGCAATATCCTCCCCGGAATCTGGAGATCCAGAGGAAGAAGGTGTGCTAGGGGGTAGATTATAGAGCGAGGAGTAGAAACTTCTAAATTCTTCTGCAATCTCCATTTTTTTTTAACTATCTTGGCCTGGGAGGAGGACATGACATATGGGATCTGGGTTTTATTTTGTCATGGATGAATAATCCTGGCTAAATGCCTGCCACATCTATTGGCTTGGGTATAGTATATGTGTTTCATCTTATCTCTCAGAGTTAAGGATCGCTGTGTGAATATCTGGAGTAGATCTCTATGTGCATTGGATAGCTGGACCAGTGTGAGGGGGGTCCATAGTGCTTTTATGGGTGGCTTCAAGGGTGGCAATGAGATTTGTGAGTCGCAAAATCTCCCTGACTCGTTCTCTTTTAAGTCTGGCCCTGTGTTGAATCAGGTCCCCCCTTAACACACATTTTAGCGTCTCCCATTTGATAATTGGGGAAGTTTGGTCTCCAGCGTGATCTTGTATAAAGTTTTTAATGGTTTGAGAGATGGCCTGCATGCAGAGGGTATCTGAGAGTAAATTATCATTAAGTCTCCAGGAACAATCTCTGCGGGGCGAGGGGATTCCACCCCAGGGATAAGTATATTGGGGCATGGTCAGACCAGATTCGCAACCCGATGCTTGAGTCTGGGTCCCCGTCCAATAAGGATTGGGAAACTAAAAGATAGTCTATCCTACTGTAGGACCTATGTGCTGAGGAAAAGTAAGTATAGTCTTTGTCAGCCGGGTAGAGGAGTCGCCATACGTCAATCAACGAGAGTTTAGAGAGGAGAGCTCTAAACTTAGTAAGTGTGGTAGGGGTGAGGGATGACTTACCTGAAGAGGAGTCTAACCTCGGTATCAGTGTTGCGTTCAGATCTCCACCTAGTATCAGGTTGGAGGTACCAAATGCTTCAAGATGAGCTGTCACAGAGGAGAGGAATCTCAATTGGTCCTGATTAGGAAGATAAATGTTAGCCACTGTTAACACAGTGTTGTTATACATTATTTTTAGGAAAATGTAACGACCATTAGGGACTGTATCAGTACGAAAATGAGTCTCCTGCAGAAATAAGAGCTGGGTCTTCTTTTTGTGAAAATGGTAAAGGATCTGTCACCTCTTCTCGGGGGTGTTGAACCCTCTGCAATTGAGAGAGGCGACCTGTAGGGCTAAGGGGGGTGCCATTGGGGAGGCTGGGTTGAGATTTGGAACCATTGGGGGGAGTACCATCCCTGCCCGGAAGGAGAGAATAGACAGAAAAAGCTAAGGAGAGCCAGAAGAGGAGAGGAAGAAAGAAAGAAACAGATAGGGGAAAAGAGAGTAAAAGTGGGTGTGCATAGTATAAATAGAACAAACCAAACTGCCAATCTAGTCACTTCCCCCCGTGACCCCCCCAACACACCGGGGGGGCCAGAGGGGGCTGAGAGCCAGAGGGCAGATATACAAAACAATAAAAACAATTATAAATGCATTCAAGCACCATAAAGAGCATTTATGCCATCTGTTGGAAAGCAAGCTAACTGCAACATAACTGCTCATAAAACTAAAAGCAAAAAGCCAACTCAGAGCACCCGAAGGCTCTGGCAATCCTAAGGGGGGGAAACATGTCCAACGAGTGGGGTGCCCACTCCGACCGGGGTACTGAAGAGTTTGGAGCAAGGAAAAAAGAAAAAAAAAGGGCACAAAGGAGGTAAGAGGAATCCAAAGACCAGATCCAGGATCTCTGACTATCCCTTGTAACAAAAATAATGTTTGTGCAAGAACAATGATATTTGGACCGGAATAACGTAGTATGAGCGACTGTGCTTCAGAAGGCTCGCTGCGTCTCAGAAACAGTAGTCCGCCAGTCACAGAGGTTAATCCTTTGGGAAAAGGGATGGGGAGCTGGAGGGAATGTGGAGGCCTGTGAGGCCCAAACGTTAAGCAGCAGCAGGTTAGCATAACAACACAAAAAATGAAGGTACTCGAGGAGGGTGAAAGGTAACCTTCTCATGTCAAACTGGGACAAAAACAAAAGAAGCAGAACACCAGAACATCCTCAAGGGAAGGCAAAGTAGCCAGCGCTCGAGAGAGGGCAAAAACCGTTATCCGACCCCCGTGAGGGGCAAATAGGAAGTCTCATCCTGTCAGCGACTTGGGAGTCGATGAGGAAGCACGCTTCTTCTTCTTGGGCCGCTGTTGCCAGCCAGTCGTCAGTGGAAGTGCTGGGGTAGCCGCTCTCAGGGACCAATCTGGTATGGAGATCTGTGGGAGTTCAAAAGTCCCAAGGAAGTTAGCTAAGTCTCCAAGTGTTCTGAGGATGGCGGACTTGCCTTTGTGAGTGGCAGAAAGGTAGAACAGAAAGCCCCAGAGATACTTAATCCTCTTGGTTTGCAAAGTGTCCGTGAGGGGTTTGAGAGACTTCCGCATGGCTAAGGTCAATTTAGACAAATCCGCTAGGAGCATGATGGGGGTTTCGTTGAACAGGATAGTATCCTGCGAACGAGCGGCTTGCATGATGTCAGACTTCACCTTAAAAAAATGGACTCGGCAGATGACATCTCTGGGATAGGCCGGATTAGGGTTGCGGGGACCCAGCGCACGATGGATGTGGTCAATCTCAATTGTAGAATCCAGGGGTTTCTGCAGGAGCTGATTAAAGATTGTCATGGCAGCATTGCATAAGTCTTTAGGTTCTACCGTCTCTGGGAGACCTCGGATGCGGATATTGTTCCTCCTGCTTCTGTTCTCTTGGTCGTCAAGACCGTAGAACAGTTGCTGTATTTGGTCTGTGTGTTCTTGTAATATAGCATCATGATCATTTAATTTAGTCACTGTGTCCTCCACCGTCAGTTCTATGTCTTCCATCCTGTGGCCTATGTCTCTGCGGAGGTCCATCACTACCTGCTTGTAAGAGCGTTCGAGCCTGGAAACATAGGCCTCGAAGTCAGCCCTAGTAGGGAGGGCTTTAATGTATGCTTCCATATCCCAGCCGTTTCTGGAGCACTGGGACATGGGCGATGGGCTCCTAGAGTGGGTGGACCCTCTCCCTGATTCAGGGGGGGGATCTGGCGCGTAGCCTCGTCTGTATGGCGTGTGTGCTGCCGAGGAGCTCGCTGGCGCCATCTTGGAAGCTGGAGAGTCTTTAGTGTGTTGACCCGAACGGATGAAGAATCTGCCGATCTCCCCCTCTTTGTGGCTCCCACTGGAGCCTCGGCAGTCTCCCTCGTTCCTCTTACCCATACAGGCGGTGTGTATACCGTGCTTGTGCGGATTGAAGCTGTGATATAGCCGGTCGGAGCGGGAGCTAGGAGATGACACGTCCTATCCCACCATGCGTCAGGCCACGCCCCCGGGACCCTTACTTTTTAATATATTTACTGTATCTCACAAAAGTGAGTACACTCCTCACATTTTTGTAAATATTTTATTATATCTTTTCATGTGACAACACTGAAGAATTGACACTTTGCTACAGTGTAGTGAGTGTACAGCTTGTATAACAGTGTATATTTGCTGTCCCCTCAAAATAACTCAACACACAGCCATTAATGTCTAAACCGCTGGCAACAAAAGTGAGTACACCCCTAAGAGAGGGGGATTTGGGACTTTAGATAAGGAATGTGAACCAAAGCCAGCAGGTAGTCAGAGTAAAAATGTATTTATTCCTTTACAAAAATCATGGAGTCCATGATAGGTCACAAAGCATATACATATAATATTGCGCATGAATGAAAACATGCCATCAAACCATGTAAGCATATATACAGTGAGGAAAATAAGTATTTTAACACCCTGCTATTTTGCAAGTTCTCCCACTTAGAAATCATGGAGGGGTCTGAAATTGTCATCGTAGGTGCATGTCCACTGTGAGAGACATAATCTATACAAATAAATCCAGAAATCACAATATGTGATTTTTAAACTATTTCTATGATACAGCTGCAAATAAGTATTTGAACACCTGTCTATCAGCTAGAATTCTGACCCTCAAAGACCTGTTAGTTTGCCTTTAAAATGTCCACCTCAACTACATTTATTATCCTAAATTAGATGCACCTGTTTGAGGTCGTTAGCTGCATAAAGACACCTGTCCACCCCATACAATCAGTAAGAATCCAACTACTAACATGGCCAAGACCAAAGAGCTGTCCAAAGACACTAGAGACAAAATTGTACACCTCCACAAGGCTGGAAAGGGCTACAGGGAAATTGCCAAGCAGCTTGGTGAAAAAAGGTCCACTGTTGGAGCAATCATTAGAAAATGGAAGAAGCTAAACATGACTGTCAATCTCCCTCGGACTGGGGCTCCATGCAAGATCTCACCTCGTGGGGTCTCAATGATCCTAAGGAAGGTGAGAAATCAGCCCAGAACTACACGGGAGGAGCTGGTCAATGACCTGAAAAGAGCTGGGACCACCGTTTCCAAGGTTACTGTTGGTAATACTGTAAAACAAAAATGTGCAGCGCTTGAAAGTAAATGTGAACAAACAATATAAAACTAGTCATACGTGAACAGTGTTAAAACATAAATCACATATAATGGACAAAAAACAGGGTAGACTGAAAATCAGCCCAATCCACACCATAAAATAATTCATCCAATGATAATAACAAAAAATTGTCTTTTAGGTGAACATAATAAATCCGTGTTCGAATAAAATAAAAAAGTTCATAATCAGTCCTTCACCCAAGACAACACCAGTGGAGTGACCAATACTTCCAGTAAGTTGCAATACACCGGCATGCACTGTGCACCTTCACCATAAATAATGGGTACTCTTACCAGATATAAGAGATTTAAAGCGTATATGAGATGATATCCAGGGTAGTTAAATGGAGATCCTAGGTCTGTACATCAACCACACCATTTCCGTATCCGGTCACCGATTTGGGCTACACAGAAAAATCCTCAGGTGTAGATAGAAACACCA
>BLSH010135157.1:398103-431749 GCA_018402905.1 Glandirana rugosa
TAGTCACACTACTGTACAAAGCGCTGTGGCGAATTAGTACAGTGGACTGCCCTGGCCTGGTGATCCTTGAATATTTCCCTAATAATGGGCCTTCACTTGTCCCCCTACCCTCCTTCACTGTATACTCCTTCCTGTTCAAGGATTTCCTATGGAGACCGAGGTATATTTGTTGGGTCCCCCAACTGTACAGCAGTGTGACTACCCTGGTGATAGGTCATGGATGTAACGTCTGTGATCCTCGCTTGTATGGCCACTCTCGAGAACGACGCCGGGGAGGGACGGAACCGGAGACGTATGGTCACTCCGTCTGCAGTGGAGGTAACGTGTCGGATGTGGTAGAGGCCTCACAGAGCCACTGGAGATGGTGTAGGCTGTGCAATGGAGGTGACGTCTGCCTCACTGGTATGCAGAGGCCAAGGCAGGGAGGGGCCGCAGCAAGAGCTCTCACCGGTATGTTCGCTCCTAGTGTCTGCAATGTAGGTACTGGATAGTGGTCCCATCAGTGTGACGACATGTCAACCCCCTGGGTTGTTTATATGGAGCCAGAGGTATCCTTTAGGAACTTGTCCTTCCTCATATGTCACTTCCTCCCATCCCCCTGTTCACTTCCGGGTAATAATCCCTTTATAAGTTCCTAGTGGTCCGGTCCCGTCAGGTGACATGATTAAGCGGTGTCGCGAAACATGTCATCACACTGATGGGACCACTATCCAGTACCTACATTGCAGACACTAGGAGCGAACGTACCAGTGAGAGCTCTTGCTGCGGCCCCTCCCTGCCATTGCACAGCCTACACCATCTCCAGTGGCTCTCTGAGGACACTGTGGCTCGATCTCCTTCCGGATCACGCATCACTATAGCCCAGGGAAACCTCCGGTTCCACCAGGGAGGACTGTCAACCAGCCTGTATAGCAACGAGCATCCTGGCTCCTTCCCAAGCCTGCCATGGTTTTATATGTAAGTCTTCAATAAACTTTCTACTTTTTTATAGTAACCCAGGCTGGTCCTGTTTTTAACCAATTTCAACAAAGACAATATTGCTGTTTGGTGTTAAAAACTGACAGTGGGCAACACTGCACACAAGCGCCTTTGGGTTAAAATTTCCTTTTAATCAATGAGAAGAATGTGTGTGCAGATGTTTGTTATCTGTTAAAAACAAGAGAAAATTGCAGCATATATTGCACAAACCAACAGCTGAGTATATACACAAGAGTAAGTTACATTCCACAGTCCTATGCAAAAGGAGAGGAGCCCAGTATATACACAAGAGTAAGTTACATTCCACAGTCCTATGCAAAAGGAGAAGAGCCCGACGCGTTTCAGGTTCAGGCCTTTCGCCAGGGGCTTATTTGCAGAAAGTATTTATTTAGGATCGTCTGCTAGTGTCTCAGTATATCCTTTAGTAAGTTCATGTGCAGAAAAAAAAATAGTTTTTAGGTAGACGTAGTAGCAATAGGTCAAATAAGTGCTCCTATACTGGTGTGATTGGTGAATCCAGATCAGAACCTCCTTATACTTTCCTCCGCCTGAGGGGAGAAACACATTTTCTCCCAGTTTTATCCGGGGAGGGGGGGGAGAGGGAGGGATTTGTTGCACTCCCAGATAACCCCCAAAAAGTTTGTAAGGCTGGGTCCCTCCCAATGAGAGATATTTTGGTCCAGCAGGTCTGTGGGGGCTCCGTTAGGCTTCAACTGTTGCGGGATCGACCGCACATTCCCCCATGTAAACAATGCCTGGTTGGGGAGTCTTCCCAACCGCACATATGGCTGCTCTGGCTCTGTAGTGGAGCGATTGGAATCCATAACCCAGGGTGCATATGAGCATGATGCGTGTTGCCAGAAAGCCTCTCTGATCTCTAGTGAAGTGCGTTATATAGTCCCGGCCAGTCCAGTGCACCGCGCCCAGCATCATGTAGGCATGACAATGGAGGGAAGACATCTGAGCCAGGGCGGATGATCCCACCTGACTCAGAACGCACCTCCCATATGTCAGCCAAGATGAACCGTTCCAGCTGTGGGACGTGAAAGCGTCACATGCAAGGAGCATAGGCGTGATGCTGATGCGGCGGTCGGCAGATCCGCCCACACCCATCCCTCCAGCCAGTGTGGGCGGGGAGGAGAAATCAAGAGGGGGAGGGAGAGACGCCAAGAGCGCATTTCAGCTTCTGAATGGCAGACAAAAAACAGCCCAACCCCTCTGTGCACATGACGGTATGAACTTATCATAAGAAACACACAGTGCTAGGAGATCATAGAATACATGTTGAAAGCACCAAGGGAAAAAGGGACAGCAGACCGTGTAAGGTCTACCATGTATAACCCTAAGGTAAATACAAGTAATTGAATAGCTGCTAAATAGCCAGGCACATTCCTCCATCCCTAATTTGATACAAAGCAGGAACAGATTGGGACTTTGAGTGAGACACAAGGAAACATGCATCTCCATCCCTGTATGTGACAAGAGAGGGGGGGGATTTGGGACTGTAGATGAAGAAGGTGAACCGAAGCCAGCAGGTAGTCAGAGTAAAAATGTATTTATTCCTTTACAAAATCATGGAGACCATGAATAGGTCACAAAGCTTATCCATATAATATTGCACATGAATGAAAACATACCATCAAACCATGTAAGCATATATACATCATAGCACTCTAGATGGTACAGGGTAGGAAATGTCCACCCATCATGGAACCAAGAACTCAATATTGTATAGAATTTGAGTAAAACCATATAAAAAGACACATAGGAGTCATTTACATGGGCAGAGGGCATCTGTATAAGCCCAAAGCGTTTCGTGAGATATTACCCACTCTTCAGGGGCGGATGCCATAATAATCTGTAAAAAACATATTGACCATGGTCTTGTGGTGGAGGGGTAGATATGCCCCTAAGTGAAAATGTACATCCAATGTACATCCCTAAGTGAAAATGTCCAAATTGGGCCCAAAGTGTCAATATTTTGCATGGCCACCATTATTTTCCAGTACTGCCTTAACCCTCTTGGGCAGGGAGTTCACTAGAGCTTCACAGGTTGCCACTGGAGTCCTCTTCCACTCCTCCACGATGACGGAGTTGATAGGTGACCATCTTCCATTTGAGGATGCCCCACAGATGTTCAATAGGGTTTAGGTCTGGAGATATGCTTGGCTAGCCCATCACCTTTACCCTCAGCTTCTTTAGCAAGGTAGTGGTCATCTTGAAGGTGTGTTTGGGGTTGTTATCATGTTAGAATACTACCCTGCGACCCGCTTTGTGATTGGTCCCGAAGTCTTCTAGGACCTGTCCTGTGTCCCAAAAGACTTCGGGAGGGAGGGGCAAGGAGACCTTCCACTTACGATCAGAAGTACCCATAAAAATCGGATATCCGCACCCCCCTCCTCCCCAAAAGCTCTGTTTCACCATCAGGAGCTGGGGAGGAGGTCTTAAAGCGGAAGTTCCACTTTTGAGTGGAACTCCGCTTTCACTTCACTTGAATGGGTCATGCTTGGCAGGCCACACCTGGTAAGTGTGACAGGGTGTATAATTCCTACTGTGGCTGCAACGTGTGCACACCCCTGGCCAGTGGGTGGATGTGGTGGGATGGCCAGTGGGTGGGCATTTGTCATTTGGTTGTACTTTCAAAGGAGGATTACTGACTTGATCTTGCAGAGCTGGCTTAAGTAGAGTGGAACAGCCCTGCAATACTCTTTTACACTGGGTTCAGGCATAAATGCAGCCCCTGACCATCTCTTGTATCATGCCCGCAGTCGCTGACCATCTCCTGTACTGTATCTGCAGTCTCTGGCCATCTCCTGTCCTTTATTTTGCAGTCTCTGACCATCTCCTGTACTGTATCTGTAGTCTCTGACCATCTCCAGTACTGTATCTGCAGTCTCTGACCATCTCCTGTACTATGCCTGCAGTCTCTGACCATCTCCTGTATCATGTCTGCATTCTCCAACCATCTCCTGCAACATGTCTGCAGTTTATGACCATCTTCTTACTGTATCTGCAGGGTGTAGTGGACAGAGGACACTACAATGGGGGGGGGTGCAGGGAAGAGAGGACGCTACAGTGGGGGGAGCAGGGGACAAAGAGGACACTAAAGTCGGGGGTGCAGGGGACACTACAGTGGGGGGGGGGGGGCAGGGGACAGAGGACACTACAGTAGGGGGGGTGCAGGGGATAAAGAGGACCCTACAGTGGGGGGTGCAGGGGACAGAGGACACTACAGTGGGAAGGGGCGCAGGGGACAGAGGACACTACAGTGGGGGTGCAGGAGACAGAGGACACTACAGTAGGGGATGTAGGGGACAGAGGACATTACATGATGTAAGAGGGGATCCGCACTCTGATATGTAACGATATTTTATATATATATACATATATATATATATATATATATATATATATATATATATATATATACTGTGGGAGATTAGCTTGTGGGGATCACTTTTCGGATTTAAACATTCGACATGGAGGACAGTTTCTTTTTTTTTTCAGGTTTATTGTTTCAGGTTTGCAAGTTCAAAACAAAAACAGAGAACAAAACCTCGCTGTCTGGCACTAAACTAAACAAACCGGTTCCTCTCTATACAGTGTGGAGCTGTCCCCGCACCCACAAAACATAAGCACAGTGCAAAACTTGTTCTTAGATTCCAAATTAGCACACATAGCTCTCTCAGCTTTTTCCCTCTGAGATCCAGGATAGAGCCCTCCTCTGTTCTCTTCCTGGTCATTAAATGCAGGTGGAGAGGGGTTTGAGTGGACCAGAAAGACCGGGCCGGAACCAGCTCTGCCACGGTGGCCGACAAAACCCGAGTCGGACTGCCGCTAGTCGCCTCGAAATCGCATGCGAGGCGACAAGTATCACCCGTCCATTGTGGTGCCTCGCATAACGTCACATATCCCCCTCTTCTCAAGCCCCTTGGGTGGAGAAACTGTTCCGACCATGCAGTGGGCCCAGGAAAGACCAACTGCGTTATTTTCCTTCCAGCCCGGTGTTCCACTGATAACTTAAACGGCTGTAGGGCCAGGAACCACCTAGTCACCCTACTATTTTTCTCCCGGTTGTTACACATCCACCTAAGGGGGACATGGTCGGTGACTAGCCTGAATGACCTTTCTAACAGGTAGTATTTTAGGGCCTCTAAGGCCCACTTGATAGCCAGGCACTTCTTCTCCACAATGGCATATTTTTTTCATGTCGATTAAGTTTCCTGCTTAAGTAGAAGACTTGGTGCTCCTCGCCGTCTCTGATCTGGGAGAGAACAGCACCTAGTCCCACTTCAGAGGCTTCGGTTTGAACCACAAACTCCTTTGTGAAGTCTGGGGTCACGAGCATCGGCTGTACACAAAGGGCTTGCTTCAGTTTCTGGAAGGCGTTCTCAGCTTTGGGATTCCACTTAACCATTCTCGACGCTCTACCCTTTGTCAGATCGGTCAGAGGGACACCAATGGTGGCAAAGTTGGGGATGAAGCTCAGTAATACCCTGTAATCCCCAGGAAGGCCCGAACCTGTTTCTTGTTCACCAGTTGGGGTCACTTTTGAATGGCCTCGATCTTATTGGGGCTTAATCAGACCTCGAACAATAACATACCAAAGGTATTTGGCCTCCTCGAGACCTATGGCACACTTCATCGGGTTGGCTGTTAAACCTGCTACCCACAGTGACTCTACCACTGCCTGCACCCAGGGCAGATGTGATTCCCATTCTGTGCTGTGGATGACGACATCCAGATAGGCCACTGCATAGGGTCAACGCTGCCTCAAAGTCTTGTCCATCATCCTCTGAAAGAATGCAGGGGTCCCATGCAGACCAAACGGCATTAATTTTTTATTGGAAGGACCCCTCGGGGGTAGAGAAGGCCATTTTTTTCCTTTGCTTACTCTGTTAGGGGGATCTGCCAGCATCCCTTAGTTAGGTCTAGGGTTGTTATGTACCAGGCCCCTCCCAACCTATCCATAAGTTCATCAACCCGCGGCATCGGGTCAAACTTAGACACTTAATTCAGCTTCCTAAAATTGTTACAGAACCGGATAGTGCCATCGGGCTTTGGGACCAGTATTATAGGGCTCGACCAGGCGCTGTGGGACTCCTCTATCACGTCTAACTCCAACATGGTTTTTATTTCTCTCGCCACCACCTCTCATCTAGCCTCAGGTATTCGATAGGGTTTTACATTTACACAGACCCCGGGTTCCGTGATTATGTCATGTTGTAGCACAGTGGTCAGTCCGGGTAGGGTAGAGAAAAAGTCTCTATTTTTACTGACAAATTCCTTAATGTTGTTTTGTTGCATCAGTGACAAGGACTCTGTTATGGGGACATCCGGGGTTAGGGGTAACTAATAAACTCTCCCTGTCCTTCCACGGTTTTAGGAGATTAACATTGTAAGTCTGCTCCGGTTTCCTTTTCCCAGGCTGGTAAACTTTGTAGTTTACTTCCCCTACTCTTTCCCTAATCTCAAAGGGACCCTGCTATTTTGCCAGGAATTTACTTTCAACCGTGGGGACTAGCACCAGCACTCTGTCTCCGGGGTTGAAAGTTTGGGTTATGGCACCCTGATTGTAAACCCTTCTCTGGGCTTCCTGGACTTGCTCCATATGCTCTCATGCAAGGGGAAGCACAGTTGCAATTCGATCCTGCATCAAGGAGATGTGCTCTATGAGGCTTCTATATGGGGTGGCCTCTCCTTCCCACGTCTCTTTTGCGATATCTAGCAGCCCCCTGGTATATCTACCATAGAAGAGTTCAGAGTTCAAAGGGGGAATATCCCATAGACGCCTGCAGAACCTGCCGTATGGCAAACATCAGGTATGGCAGCAAAAAATCCCAATTTCACCCATCTTTATCCACCACCTTTTTTAGCATACTCTTGAAGGTCTTGTTAAAAAGAGGTACGGAGATGGGAGATTTTGTACAATTTACACAATTCTCTGGTCACTCTGGACATGAACAGGGTACCCTGATCCATCAAGATTTCTTTAGGGATCCCCACCTGACTAAACACCTGGAAGAGTTCCTTGGAGAAAGACTTAGTGGAGGTATTCTGCAAGGGTATGGCCTCAGGATCAAGAAATACACTGCTCTACCAACCGTGTCATAAACCCAAACATTAAATCTGCACACCTTACTAGGTGCTCTGGCTTAAGGAAGCCTTCCTTCTTCCAATTGAAAGTCCATAATAATGCAGAAAAAAGCCAGCACACTGGAACTGCAATAATCCAAATTTTCTTTTATTCCATTTCGTCCATACAAAGGAATAGGCTTACATGTTTCGGCAACAACTGCCTTGTTCACAGTACAACATTCCAAATGAACTCACTTGTATAAATACTCATGTGTAATCATATAATCAAGGTGCAATTGAAAACCCATGGTTCTCCTTTCCCACTCGGGTTATGGTGTCAAAGAAGTCCTGGCTAGAAACGTCAACACCAATATATATCCCCCTAAGGGAAAAAGGAAAGATTAAAAAGTAACAATAGAAAAATATAGAAGTAAAAATAGAAATAGAAAAATAAGTGAGAATCAAAGTTAAAATCTGCAACCGACAGAAGAACAGAGATCGCCATGTGAATGGCATCTACACACGTATCTATAAATACACATAAAGATCATAACGTGGCAATCCATGCATAACAGTAAGAGAATAGCAAACTGGCAAAAATTCTCGTAAAAGCTGTCATGATGATAGATGTGTTGGCAAAGGGTCAGATATACACATAAATCAAACCATAGCAATCACATGTGAAGCAGCCAAACCGACATGAACAGAAAGAATTAATATCCAACATTTTTTTGTATTTCATTATTAATCCCCATTATTATAATTATTTCATCTAATAAGACGCAGGCAATTGATCATCCTCTATACCCAAATCATTTCTAATGACAAAACTTATTTAAGGAACAGGTCCACATCGTACGTTCGGTTCATTCCATCAGGGATCCTGGTGGCTAGATTGTAAATCCACCAGGCTTCTCATTCTAGAAGTTTGCGATGTATATCCCCCCCCCCCCGGGGTGTTTTTTTCATTCTCTCAAGACCATAAAAAGTAAACGAGGACATGTTTGATAAATGTTCTTTTTTAAAATGTTTAGAAACATTGGATAAACCCTTACCTGAGATCTGGGATGCACCATGATAATGTTCCCCCTCCCCCCTCATTAGCAAATTTGTATATGGGTTGGTGGGAGGAGAAACATATTTTCTCCACCTCCAATCCCATTTGGACCCATATAGCTTGGTATGGACGCTATATAGACGATTTGTTACTTATATGGAGAGGCAACCCTGTGGATATAGAGTCTCTGTTATGTTATTTTAATAATAGCGCACTTAATTTGGAATTTAGTGTAGAAATTCATCAGGAAAGGATCAATTTCCTTGACATCACTTTAATGGGAGACATTTCCACAGGTGAGATTCATACCTGCACATTCCGTAAAGAATGTGCAGGTAATTCCCTGCTCCTGGCTACAAGCTGTCACCCAACTCATACAGTTCGTGCTATTCTTATTGGAGAGTTTACTAGGGCCAAACGCAATTGTTCTACACAATTGGGTTATGATAAAGAATGCAAGATATTTCTTCAAGACTACGCACACGTCAATATGAAGATAGAGATATAGAGAGGGCCAGATCCATAGTAAATAGCAAAGACAGGGAGTCTCTCCTTGATCAAATTAGATCAAGGAGAAAACAAACAAAGGGAATAGCCAATCCTCTGACCTTTGTAACCTCTTACTCCTGTGAATTTACAAAGGTGAAACATATTGTTTTAAAACATCTTCCCATTTTAGCTACAGATAGGGATTTATCATTGTTAGTCCAGACTGGATGCAGGTCTTCCAGCCGACGAGCCACAACACTTGGGGATGTTTTATCCCCCAGTTTATTCCAGGATAAAAACAGAGTTGGACTTGGCTGCGTGATAGAGGTTCTTTCTTGTGTGGTATGAACACTTGTAGATTTTGCTCCAAGCACTGTAAAAAATCGGGCATGGTTCGTTCGTGTAATACCAACAAGGAATTTATGATTAAAGATTACATAAATTTCGGTACAAAAAAATGTAGTATATGCCATCGAATGCACCAAATGCAATTTACAATATGTGGGATGCATCGTGAGAGCGCTGAGAACTAGAATCAGCGAACATTATCACGGTGCATTCCAGATCTCAGATAAGGGTTTATCCAATGTTTCTAGACATTTTAAAAAAGAACATTTATCAAACATGTCCTCATTTACTTTTTATGGTCTTGAGAGAGTGAAAAAAACACCTTGGGGGGCGGGGGGGGGGGGGATATACATTGCAAACTTCTAGAAAGAGAAGTCTGGTGGATTTACAATCTAGCCACCAGGATCCCTAAGGGAATGAACCGAACGTACGATGTGGACCTGTTCCTTAAATACGTTTTTTCATTAGAACCTATTTGGGTATAGAGGATGATCAATTGCCTGAGTCTTATTAGATGAAATAATTATAATAATGGGGATTAATAATGAAATACAAAAAATGTTGGATATTAATTCTTTCTGTTCATTTGATCTTTGATTTAATCGGTTTGTCTGTTTCACACGTGATTGCTATGGTTTGATTTATGTGTATATATGACCCTCTGCCAACACATCTATCATCATGACAGTTTTTACAAGAATTTTTGTCAGTTTGCTATTCTCTTACTGTTATTCATGGATTGCCACATTATGATCTTTATGTGTATTTATTTATAGATACGTGTGTAGATGCCCATTCACATGGCGATCTCTGTCCTTCTGTCGGTTGCAGATTTTAACTTTGATTCTCACTTATTTTTCTATTTCTATTTTTACTTCTATATTTTTCTATTGTTACTTTTTAATCTTTTCTTTTTCCCTTAGGGGGGTATATATTTGTGTTGACGTTTCTAGCCAGGACTTGTTTGACACCATAACCCGAGTGGGAAAGGAGAACCATGTGGTTTGAATTGCACCTTGATTATATGATTACACATGAGTATTTATACAAGTGAGTTCATTTGGAATGTTGTGCTGTGAACAAGGCAGTTGTTGCTGAAACATGTAAACCTATTCCTTTGTATGGACGAAATGGAATAAAAGAAAATTTGGATAATTGCAGTTCCAGTGTGCCGGCTTTTTTCTGCATTATTATGGCCTCAGGATAGCGGGTCCCATAGTCCCGTATCACCAGGATGTGCTTGTGTCCCCGGGGAGATTTTACTACTGGTCCCATGAGATCCATGCCAATTCGCTCAAATAGCACTTCAATTAAGGGAAGTGGACAAGGGAACTATGAAAATGGGGTGACGGGGCTGTCATTTGACACTCAGGGCATGACTCACAGTATTCTTTGATGTCTGCATACAACCCAGGCCAGAAGAATCTCTAGGTTATTCTCTCCCTGGTTTTCTCCATACCCAGATGTCCCCCCATTACATGACCATGGGCCAGATCTAGCACTATCCGGCGGAAGGGTTTTGGAACCACTAGCTGTTCCAGTTTGTCCTCTCCGTGTTTCACCACCTGATACAACAAATAATTTTTAAAACGCCATGTAGGGAAAAGACACCCCCCAATTAGGGTCCACAGGTTCCCCATCCATCACCTTCACATTTTCTCTGGCTCTGAGGAGAGTGACATCCCGTAGTTGTTCTGTACAGAAGTCCTCTCTCCAGACCTCTAAGTCAGGGACTACATTCGGTTCACTCTCACAGTCAGGGACAGAGACATGGTCTGGGACATTAGCCACCTGCTGGGAGCTATCTTCCGGCTCCTCCGGCTACCCAGCCATTTCAGGAAAAGGAAGAGGGTCTCCTTCTTCCTCGGTCCTGCCACCAATCTCTCCTTCCGTTTGGCAAAAAGGGTCTGGTGAGAACTCCCATGCCTCAACAGGGGAAGCTCTTTCCTCCAGGCTCTCTGTGCCTTCCCACAACCTCCAAAAATGGGGAAAATCCCTCCCCACTAGGGCTTCATGGGAAGGTACCACTCCCACTGAATGGGTCACTCTGCCGCAAGGGGTGTCAATCTCGACCAGCGCTGTCTAGTAGTCACGAGTGTCCCCATAAATGCAAATTACCCTGACAGTGCTAGGGTGTAACCTGGCCAGATTTACACAGCTGCTTTTGACCAACGTTATCACACTACCAGAGTCAAGCAGCACAGTGACGGGTTTCCCGTCAATAGCAATCACACACATTTTCTGCTCCAATGCGACTTGAGCATGATGCTATGCATGCGATCTGTTAAAAAAGAGAAATGCGTCTTTTCATATAAGCATTATCACATTGCATGGGTTCATCATTCAGGGGACAATTGGCAGCAATATGTCCCAATGCATGGCATCGGTAGCATTGTATGTGTTCTACACCCAGTCCTCTCAAGGGTCCCCAAGACCTTCCTGGCTTCTTTGGCCAGTCTCCAGGTCCAGAACCCCCAGTCTCTTTAATGGTATCAGTTTTATCAAATTTACCAACACCCCTGTACCCTGGAACAGTCTTACCGGGTCCGCGAGGGATCTTTTACCTCTAGAGACATTGGAGTGGGGTGCAGATGGGCGCAACAAGTCCTCAGCAGCTGTGTATCTCTCCACCAGTTGGCTTGAGGTTTTGGGGTCCCCATGGCTGAGCCATTTCCTCAAGGCAGCAGGGAGCGCCCATAGATAGCGGTCCATGACCACGCGCTCCACAATCTGGGGACCTGGCAAAGTCTCCGGCTGTAGCCATTTCCTGGTAAGGTGAACTAGGTCGAACATCTGCGAACGGGGTGGCTTGTTGGTGCAGTAGGTCCGCTGATGCATGCGTTGGGCCTGGACTGCCATGGTGACCCCCATGCGTGCGAGTATCTCTGACTTTAGAGTCTCATAGTCCTGGGCCTTATCTGTTTCCAGATCGAAATAGACTTTTTGGGGTTCGCCGGTCAAGAATGGTGCTAGCAGTCGTGCCCACTGTTCTTTTAGCCATCCTTCGCGAAGAGCGACTCTTTCAAAGGTCGTGAGGTACGCCTCCAAGTCATCCGCAGGTGTCATCTTCTGCATGTGTTAAGAAGCGCGTACCAACTTTGGTTCCACTGTCATGGGAGGTGCGGGCCTCTTTTTTAACTCCAGCAGGGCCTCTGCAAACTGTCGGTTCATCTCCTGTTGAGCTGCTTGTTATGCTGCGATAGCTTGGCGACTTGGCTGAGCTGCAGCGGCCTCTGCGACCTGGAGGTTGGTTTCCTGCAGAGCTGCGGGTTGTACTGCAGTGGCCTGGCGACTCTCCTCTCACTGAGCTGCAATGGCCTGGCGACTCTCCTCTCGCTGAGCTGCAGCGGCCTCTGCAACCTGTCGGTTGGTTTCCCGTTGGGCTGCATTGTCTTGCAGAATGTCCTTCAACATTTCCTCCATCTTTGAAAATTGCCTCGCTGAACTCCAACATGTGTGGGAGATTAGCTTGTGGGGATCACTTTTCAGATGTAAACATTCGACATGGAGGACAGTTTCTTAACAATCTGGCGGCTTGCCAGGTTTATTGTTTCAGGTTTGCAAGTTCAAAACACAAACAAAAACAGAAAACAAAACCTTGCTGTCTGGTGCTAAACTAAACAAACAGGTTCCTCTCTATACAGTGTGGGGCTGTCCCCGACACCCACAAAACATAAGCACAGTGCAAACCTTGTTCTTAGATTCCAAATTAGCACACAGCTTTCTCCCTCTGAGATCCAGGATAGAGCCCTCCTCTGTTCTCTTCCTGGTCATTAAATGAAGGTGGAGAGGGGTTTGAGTGGACCGAAAAGACTGGGCCAGAACCAGCTCTGCCACTGTGACCGTCAAAACTCCCGCTAGTCGCCTCAAAATGATCGTATTGCACATCCATTGTGGTGCCTCGCATAACGTCACAATGCATACACAAACACGTATATTATATACACGTGTATGCCCGCCCAAGCGTATGACATTCTTTACTTCACTACTATGTGCTCTAGCCCCAGATCTTTTGTAGACCTAGCAACGCCCCTGGTCCTGGTAAATCATTAGCTTAAAAATGGCATGCAATGCTAAGCTGTGGTTTCCAAAGTGAGCAAAATCCTTTCTTGTATTAAAAGAGGTATAGCCTTCAGAGAAAGAGATATAATTTTACCCTTGTACAAATCATTAGAAAGACCTCATCTGGAGTAATCAGTTCAGTTTTGGGCACCAGTTCACAGAAAGGATATTGGGAACTGGAGAGAGTACAGAGAAGAGTGACCAAACTGATAAGAGGCATGGAGAAGAGGAGATTAAGGGGGGATATGATCAACATGTATAAATGCATAAGTGGGCCATATAGTGAACTTGGTGTTGAGTTATTCACTTTAAGGACATCACAAAGGACAAGGGAGCACTCTTTATGTCTGGGGGAAAAGAGATTTAATCTCCAAATAAGGAAAGGTTTCTTAACAGTAAGAGCTGTGAAGATGTGGTATCGACTCCCTCAATAGCTGGTTCTGTCCAGCTCAGTTGATTGCTTTAAAAAAGGCCTAGATTCTTTACTAAATGTACATAATATAACTGGATACCAACATTTATAGGCAGTGGCGGCTGGTGAAATTTTTGGATGGGGGGGCACCAGACCCCGTCCCTCTTTTTTACCCCTCCCACCTCTTGTAAGCCCCACCCCTTATATATTCGACCCATTGTGTCAGGACTCCTGTCAGTGGCGGCTGGTGCTCAAAATTTGTGGGTGCGCAATCAAATTGAAAAGTTAAACTGTTAGTAATGCAGCACTGTAAATAGCCATTTATCAGGTGATTATTTATCATTACTGGTGGATAAAATATTGAATATGGTAATGTTTAGGTCAACTGTTAAAGAATGCAATAAATGAACCATGAATCAAACAATTGTATTTTTAAAAGAGTAAACGAACTTTATTGTTCAACCAAAAGAACAAAAACTCAGATTCAGAGTAAATGGTGAATAAATCCAAATGGTGGCATTGACGCAATGGACTGATCTCCCTTTATAACGTAAAACTGGTCATTTTAATGGTTTCAGACTGCAACCTACAAAATGTTCAGTTTTAATTTATAAAGAGAAATCAGTTTCAATGGTTTTGAATTCATAATTTCTCAAAAATCCATACACATGGAAAAGACATTTAGAGTAAATATATCAATTTTCATGCATTTATGATGCTCAGGGAGCTAACAGAGATGAAGGCCGTAATACTAATGTTATCCACTAGAGTAAATAACAAATCCTTTTACATGACATCATTATTAGATGAATATTGCAAGAATTTTTTTTTTTCTTTACAATCTTCATATCAATAAGAGGGAGCTATCAAAACGACATATATAGAAACAATTAAAAACTTACCTCGGATCCAATGCGTTTCTGGCCATCTGGATTGAGCAAGTGCCGCCTTGTCGGTTCAACTCGAGAACCACCTTCGCTGCTTTGGTCAACCAGGGATTGGAGAGAATTTCTGAAATATGAATGAGTAATAATAATAAAAAATAATAATAATAATAGCAGCACATGGAAAAGGAGGAATACAGCTGCTACCTGATCTTCTGTATTTCCTGCTGGAACTTCTGGATGCTTCCCTTAATTTGTACAGAATCTATGTCCCTCTTCTGGAGTTTGGCATAGAGGAAGTCCACATGCGGCATTATGTTGTGGAAAAGTGTCAGCAAAAACTTAAAATCTGCATTTTCCAGCTGCGAGGCAAAGGCTCCTGCTTCTCTGACGATAAGAGGGTCAAATTCACCTTATTCTCATATATTTTGAAAACAGTTGATGAGGTCTTTTCTGTGCTCAAACACTGTATTGATGGCACGGATTTTGAAGTTCCATCTTACACTGCTTGATGTTGGTAGTCTATAGGCAACTATTTTATCAAGAACCTGTGTGCGCTTAGATGACCTTGTAAAAAAGCTGGCATATCCTTCAAGGTCAAAAAAAAAACCTCTCACTTTGGGTATTAGAGAAGTGGCCTGTTGCATTATTAAATTTAGCTGATGTGCATAGCAGTGGATGTAATGGGCATTTGGGTACACATCTTGTATCTTCCTTTGAACACCTGCAGTGGCATCCCTCATCTCGCTGACTCCATCATAGGCTTGGGATATGAGTTTACACCTCTGATCTACTGGAAGGATGACAGCAAGGCGTTATTGTAGTGCTGCAGCAATAGAATCCGCTGTAGTGGATTGCAGAGGAATAAACTCAAAAATCCTTTTCTGTACATTGTTTTTGGCATCAATGTAGCGCACTACAAGCACAAGTTGAGAATGAGTGGTAACATCTGTGGTCTCATCGGCCTGGATTGAGAGAAAATCGCTGCTTCGTGGATAATGTGCTCCTTCAGAAGAGATAACATGCAGTCCAGTAGCTTGTTCTGCACAGTTTTTGAAGTTCCCTTAAACACAGTGGCATTCTCGAGGTGCTATTTCAAAACTCCATCAAGAGAAGACACAAAATCGACCAGGCCATGGAATATTCCAGTTTTATCTGATGTCTCGCTTTAGTCATGGCCACGCAAAGCTAGCTCAAATGCACCACAAAATTTCACACAGTCTATTATTCTAGACAGAATGTGTCAATTTTTTGTGACCTCTTCATTGTGCTTTACAATTCCACGTCTGTAGCCTTCATCTAGCTGATTAGCAATGCTAAGCTTCCCAAAAAACTCAAGCATCATAGTATTGTCAAGATGGCTTCGGGTGCTTTCATGCTTCTTGCACTTTTCACTGAGATAATGTAAGTTGCAAACCCCTGTAGTTGTCCACTTGTTTGTGCCAGGATTTTGAAATAGCAAACAGGGAAAGCAATAATAGGCATTAGTCACATCCAGCTAGCCAACTCCGTGTCTGATACGTTGTGGCGGAAAAGCTCCTATTGTAAACTCGACCACGATCACGTGACTGTTGCTCAATCTGCATTTTGGGTCTATCTGGTCCAAGCTCCTTTATCCTTTTTTTCTCTTGATCAGTGCGATCTTGTGAAGGGTGAATCTTTCAAATGATGCAACTGAATTTTCCCTCATGATGCTGAGAAATTGTGTTGTGACAATCTGGGTAAGTGTAAATAAAGATAGGTGAGGCGCAGCCAAATGCAAGTGTTTCTTGCAGCTAAGCTGGGGAGCCCTGTAGGGTGGAAGCCATAGTTGGCCCAGAAGGGGGACTGCTTTGTGGATGAGTGTACAGAATTGTTGTAAGCGAACTCTGCCAAGGGGAGTAATGTGCCCCAATCGTTCTGGGAATAGGAAGAAAAGCAGCGGAGGTATTGCTCCAGAGTTTGATTAGTTTGTTCTGTCTGGCCATTGGTTTGTGGGTGGTATGCCACTGAGAACGAGAGATTGATCTCCAGGGCAGAACAGAGAGCTCTCCAGAAGTGCGAGGTGAACTGTACACCTCGGTCGGATACTATGTTGTCTGGGAGTCTGTGCAGCCGGACGACTTCTCTGATGAAAATTTCCGAGGTCTCCTTTGCAGTGGGGGTGCCCTTCATTGGGAGGAAGTGGGCCATTTTCGTCAGGCGGTCCACAACCACGAAGATTGTGGTATATCCGTTGGCTGAGGGCAGCTCCACTATAAAGTCCATCGTAATTTTGGACCAAGGTCGTTCAGGGATAGGCAGAGGTTTCAACAGCCCCCAAGCTTTAGTCTTGTCTGTCTTATTCCTGGCACAAGTAAGGCAGGAACGGACATAGGCCTGACAGTCCTCGGCGAGTCCAGGCCACCAAAAAGAGCGCAGTACCAGTTCTATGGTCTTTTTTGAGCCGAAGTGCCCAGCTAACTTGTGGTCATGGCAGAGCTTTAAGACGACCAAGTGGAGTTCCTTGGGCACGACCATTTGGTTCTTGTGCCACCAGAGACCATCCTTCCAGGTCAGTCCTGGGCTAGATGCTTCAGCAGAGTAGGTTGAGGCTCTCCGTATCTGGGAGAGGAGATCATCCTGTGTGAGCAGGAAGTTCTGGGGGTGCAGGATAGTGTCTGGAGAGGCGGATGCTCCAGGTTCTGAGAACATGCGGGAGAGAGCATCCGGTTTCTTATTCTTCTCCCTGGGCCTGTAGGTCAAGTGAAACTGGAATCTGGAAAAGAAAAGCGCCCAACAGGCTTGACGGGGCTTAAGTCTCTTGGCTGTTCGGAGATATTCCAGATTCTTATGATCTGTATAGATCAGGATGGGGTGCAGAGCTCCTTCCAGCAGGTAGCGCCCTTCTTCAAGAGCAGCCTTTATAGCCAGCAACTCCCTATCCCCCACATCATAGTTCTTCTCCGGGGCAGACAGTTTACGCGAGAAGAAGACCACGGGGTGAAGGAGTGCCTTTGTTCCCTGCCTTTGGGAGAGGATCGCTCCTACCGCTGTTTTGGAGGCGTCCACTTCCAGGACATAGGGCAGAGTGGCATCTGGATGCTTAAGGATGGGCGCCATTGTAAAGAGTTCCTTTAGCATTTGGAAGGCCTTTTGTGCGTCGGGCGACCACTGAAACCGCTGACCCTGTTTAGTAAGCTGCGTGATGGGGGCGATGATGGCTGAGAACCCCCTGATGAACCTTCTGTAAAAGTTGGAGAACCCCACAAAGCGTTGGACCCCTTTTTTATCCACGGGTGCAGGCCAGTCTAGGATGGCAGTAACCTTTTGAGGGTCCATTGTGACCCCAGTCACTGACAGGATCAGTCCAAGGAACGGGATCTGGGAGCGCTCAAAAGCACACTTTTCTGCCTTGGCGTACAGCCTGTGCTGCCGCAGCTGGCTGAGGACACAGCGGACATGCTGGCGGTGCTCTTCCAGGGTAGCAGAAAAGATTAGAATGTCATTGAGGTAAATGATGACGATACGGTCCAGGTAATCTCGGAAGACATCATTGACCAAGTGCTGGAAAGTAGCGGGGGCATTACAGAGGCCGAAGGGCATGACGAGATACTCGTAATGGCCAAAACGAGTCAGGAATGCTGTCTTCCACTCGTCGCCCTCTCGGATGCGGATCAGATTGTAAGCCCTCCGGAGGTCCAACTTAGAGAATACGGTGGCTGACCCGAGCCTCTGGAAGAGTTCTGGCACCAGTGGCAAGGGTACCAATTTTTAACCGTGATTAGGTTCAAGTCCCTATAGTCTATGCAAGGACGGGAGGGTATGATCCTTTTTCTCAACAAAAAAGATACCCGCCCCGGCAGGGGATGTGGATGGACGGATGAACCCCTTAGCCAGATTATCATCTAAATAGGCCTTGAGGGCTGACAGTTCAAGCTCTGACAGTGGGTAGATTCGGCCAAAGGGAACCTCTGTTCCTGGAAGTAACTCGATAGGACAGTCGTAAGACCTGTGTGGTGGTAGTTGATCTGCCCCCTTCTTACTGAACACGTCCAGGAACTCATGGTAAACTGAAGGGACCGCTTGGCGAGTTTCCTGGTCAGGCTCAGAGTCCAAGCTGAGGAGTGAGGGACCTACGTCCCGGGATGGGAGCAGGCAGTGTTGGCCACAGTAGGCAGAAGGAAACAAAATATGTCCAGAGGACCAGTCTATGACAGGGCTATGTGCCCGGAGCCATGTAAGCCCCAAGATGATGGGGAACAGAGGTGAGCAGATGACATCTAGGACGAGCAGCTCTTGGTGCCCCTCAGCTGTGGACACAGGGATAGGCTGGGTTTCCGTGGTTACCATGCCAGATTTAATAGCTGTCCCATCAGCCAGGCGGACAGTCATTTTATGTGCCTTGGGTCGCAGAGGCATTTGGTGTAGCTGGGCGAAAGCCTGATCCACGAAGCAGCTACACGCCCCAGAGTGAATAATCGCCGGCACCTGGATGCTCCCTCCGGGCAACTGCAAGGAGAGAAGGAGAGTCAAGTGAGACACATTACCTATGACAGCGGTCGTCTTCAGGTTATCCTCAGGTTATCCTCATGAGGCCACTTACTGGCTTTGGCAGAGCAGGTCCATACCATATGTCCGGGTTCCCCGCAGTACAGACATAAACTCAGAGCCCGGCGTCGTTGTCTCTCTTCTGGGGTGAGAGACGGCCGCAGAAGTCCGATCTGTATTGGCTCAGAAGGGTCAGCAGGTGTGGAAGAGGTAGGTACGGGAGCCGTATGACTGGGAACCCGGGGCATCATCCATGTTGGGCGAAGAGCGGGGGAAGCTCCCGTGACTCGCTCAGCCCTGCGTTCCCGGAGTCTTCGATCAATTTGGATCGCCAGGTTAATGAGGGCGTCCAGGGTTGCGGGCACCCCGACGCGAGTCTTTTAGCGGCTCAGATAGTCCCAAGCGAAATTGGTAGCAGAGTGCGGCGTCGTTCCATGCTGTGTCTGCACTCCAACGCCGGAACTCTGCTACATAGTCCTCAGCGGGATGTCGGCCCTGCTGCAGGGCGTGCAGGGTGGCCTCAGCCGTGGCTGCAAGGTGGGGATCCTGATATAGCTTGGCCATGGCATCAAAGAAAGCATCCAGGGTAGCTACTTCAGGCGCTCTCTGCTCCCAGAGGCGGTGAGCCCAGGTCTGCGGTTCCCCCTGTAGCAGGGAGACCACCAGTCCCACTTTAGTGGCCTCCAGGGAGAAGGTGCGAGGCTGGAGACTAAAGTACAGCTCGCAGGAGCTGCGGAAGGCTCTGAACTTCCTCCGATCCCCAGAAAATCTGTCCGGAAGGGGGACCTTGGGCTCCGATGGCAGAGCCACGATGGTGCGGGCTGCTGCAGCTCCTCCTCCAGGTGCGGGGGGAGCGGAGAGCTCACGAATTTGCCCCTCCAGGCGGTTGTAGCCATCTTGAAAGTTTTTCACCGCCTGTGTGAGGCTGGCCAAATGGATGCACAGTTCCTCCATAGCAGAGGGTGTTTCCTGCGCAGACTCGGACATGGCTGTCCGTTACTGTCACGGTCCTGGTGGTGGAGTCTGGCGTGTGCAGGGAACAACCACTCTTGCACACCCGATTCAGGGGTCCCTGGTAGAGTAGACAGGGGACCCGTCAGTGCGGGATGGCACGAGGGCCGGATGGTCACTGAAGGTGGGGATGTGAGGCTCCGGATGGCTGTGCAAGTCAGAAGAGTGGTCGTTCAGGCTGGATCGGCAACTGGCAGGCAGGCAAGGTACAAGGGGTTCAGGCGGAGAGTGGTCAAGTCCAAGCAGGGTTCGTTAGCAGACTGGCAGCAAAGGTACAGAAGGGTCAGGCAAACGGATGGTCGTGGATAGCCGGGGTCGGTGCTGGCAGATAACAGGTCAGAGCAAGCTGGGTCGGTACACAGGAACAAGAACTACACAGGAAGCAGGTTACAGGCAGGAGAGCTGAGGCTCACAGGTACTCAGACGCTGTAGAACGGACAGCACTTGCTGACAGGAGCAGCACGTTCAAATAGAGCTGCCCAGAACCGCCCCCTCCGGGAGCGTGAGGAAACAACAATCAACTGCAAACAAGTCCACAGCACAATCTTCTCCTAACACCTGGGCTAAATTAATCGAGGTCTAAGGGCAGCAGCTAACATCAAAGGTTACTCCAAACTAACACCTTAAAATATCACTAAGAACAACATAGCGCTAGCTCTAAAAATTCTTCCAAGTATCAAACTGTCCTGATGTTAATAAATAGTATTGATCATAAAGTACACATGCTAATAAATTAATAATTACTACTACTAGGCAATATAATGAAACATAGCAAGCCGCAAACAAAACAATATGAAAAACTGCCACTAGATGTTTCTAGTGGTCACATTAATGTGGTGCTGAGTAAAGTTTAGTGAGGGAATTCATTTGTGCAAAACAGGAAGATTTTTCATAGAAAAAAAAAACGTGCAAACGAATGAATTCAGTGAATTCAGAACATCACAGCACCCATGAGAGTCCCCCATATGTCACAGCAAATTAAATCAGGGCCCCCATTAGAGTCTCACATACAGCACAGCACCTTATATCAGGGTCCCCATGAGAGTCCTCCATACATCACAGCACCTTATATTAGGGTCCCCATGAGAGTCCCCCATACATCACAGCAAATTAAATCAGGGTCCCCATGAGAGTGCCCCATACATCACAGAAGCACATTAAATCAGGGTCCCCATGAGAGTCCCACATACATCACAGCAAATAAACTCAGGGTCCCCATGAAAGCACCCCATACATCTCAGCACATTAAATCAGGGTCACCATGAGAGTCCCCCATACATTACATTGTGATAGGGTGATCTGGTACTGCAAGCAAAACACATTCCACCATTTATTAAAAGTAAACCATAAAACTATGCTCACACGCATAAGAGAGTGAGTCAGCATAATTCCATGACCAGTAGAAAATGGGCACTTAAAAAAGTGTAAAATCCAAAAGTGCACCTCTAGCCACCATAGCAACCATAGACCATTTCAAGGAATTTCTGTTAGCTGGCTGGCTGGAAACATGCACAGGCCAGTGCATAGTTTTTCTCATGGCTCTGTGCATAGGATTTTAAGCACCATTATATGCAACATGATGGGAAGAAGATGGCAGCGCAGCGCCAGTGCCATTAGGTGGTCATGCTGCTGATCCGAAAGCATTATAAGTTATAATGCTTTCGGATCGGCAGCATGGCCACCTAATGACACTGGCGCTGCCATCTTCTTCCCATCATTGCATATAATGGTGCTTAAAAAATCCCTCCACACAATTGTGATGGCAGCGCCAGTGTCATTAGATGGGCATGCTGGCTGGCGTCACTGGATGGAAGCAGATGTGACCCCACATACAGCACCGGTCCGGCAGTTGATGGCCACTCCACCCACGCCCCCTTTGCTGTATATTCAGGAGCTTAGGAAAGTTATTTAAAAGTCCTAGGTTAACAGCTGCATTTAGCATTAAACCAAGATAAATCACATTCCTTTTAAGGCCAGCATGCAAACTAAAGGCTTCGGATGACTTTTCTGTCCTGAAATAAAAATAGGTACATAAAAACCACAGCTTGTTAATTTTTTCCAGAATTTTGCAAACTAGCGTTGCACCGATGCCGATCTGGTGCGATTTTGTTGAGCGGTTCAGGTGCGATTTCAAAAAGAGTCTGGTATGATTTTCAGCCCGGTTCAGGTGCGATTTCCAATGTCATACCCTTTAACAAATCGCACATGAACCACTGAACGAAGTCGCACCAGCCCCGCACATGTGTAAACCCAGGCTAGATATCGGTAATTTACATCAGCGAGAACTTGATCTTAAAGTTGCCGACCACGCTATAGCTGTATGACGGCTACAGCACAGTCATCCATTTCTGGGATGTCGGTTATCTGTATTTCCTTTCCTCAGCGCTATCACTGTCTAAGGAAAGGAAAGCTGATAACCGGTGATCCTGTGACAGGGGACATTTACACTGATAATAAGGGCACTGATCATCAGTGCTAATCAGTGTCCAACAGTTTACCATATCAGTGCCCATCAGTGCCGCCTCAACAGTGCCCATCAGTGCAAGCTCATCAGTGCCCATCAGTACAGCCTCATCAGTGCAGCCTCAACAGCGCACATCTACGTCTCCATACTCCTTGGGATTCATTTAATAAAGGCAAATAGGCTTTTCAATTTACAAGTGAGTTTTCCCTTTGTAAGGGAAATTCCCCCCAGCTTAGTAAATGAGGTGAAGCTCTGCTGACTTCCATCATCCAAACATGTGTAAGCAAAAATACAGTTTTTCTTTATTTGCTTGCACATGATTGGGTATTCTTTGCAAAGTGAGTTTTCACCTCATTAACTAAGCTAATTCCTCTGCAAAATGAAAATGAACAGCCTAATTGCCAAATCAAGCCCCTTAAGTCAAGCATTGAGCAGTAGTAACAAAAGAACTTCCAATCAAAGCTACCTTAGTATAATCCTCGCCCTTGTCAGAATTAGTGCCCAATATTGTTGTGAATGGTAAAAGCCAAAAACTGGAACAGTAGTAGTTAGAGTTTACAAGGAGTTCAGGCTTGCAGTCTTCCAATTAGGCCAAGATTAGCAGAGACTTAGCAACTAGCTCAATTCAAGAAATGCAAATAGAGACGTGCCTGTGAGGTACTAACCACCAAAACTGGTAACCGTGGTAATTGTAAGTCCCAGGTGACTGATCATCACACAAATGGCTCCAACACATCAAGCTACTTAGCTGGATACAATTCTGTTATTGGGTAACATGAAAATAAAATGGTTCTGCTCTGTACATGAGTGAGAGGACTTCTAATTTATAGGATGATAACATTTGTTTATTGTATATAGCTTTATTGTTATTTCAATCTGGCCCTAAAATTTAGCTTCCTTTGGTTTGTTTTCTATTTTACCTCCTAAAAACCAGCCAAAGAAAAGAGAAGAAGGGTTTGGAAAAATTGGTGAAAGCCAAAAGTCTCTTCTAGGGAGGATCATCTTATATTTTTCCCAGAACACACTAAAAAAAAAAAGTCTTCCTACTTTTACTTAAAATTTAGTGCAAACCTGTGCTTTTCTTTCCTCTCCAGCAACATAAACTCACCTTTGTTTCACTCTTCCACTACTGCTCCCTTCAACTGCCGTGATCGAAGAATGAGTGACGGGAGTCACTCAGTCACGGACACTCGGACAGTCACGACTCCGAGTCTCATGACGGCTGGGCCTGGCTGGCAGTGGCAGAGTGCTGCTGCGCCTGCGCAAAATCACGCGGGCAGCACGTTCTCCGCCACAGTGACCCGCCCCAGACCGCATCAATGCTCCAATTGCAGTGAGCCACCGCTCACTGCAGCCAATCAGACTATGGATGTCAGCCTGGTTAGCGCACATCCATAGTCTTTAATACTGAGCAATAGGCTCACTACTTGGCTGTCAGGTGACAGCCAAGGAGCCAAAAAATAAAGTCAATGTACCGGCGCCTCCTTTTAGGGGGCCGGGCTGACTTTTTTTTTTTCTTCTACTCAGCCCAGCAGGGAGGCAGCTCCCAAGCGCCCCTTATTGACTGGCCGTCGCTGTTTATAGGTAATGTTGATCCAGTGAATATCTTATTGCCTCTTGGGGGATCAGGAAGGATTTTTTTCCAATGCTGGAGCAAATTGGATCATGCTTTGCTGTTTTGTTTTGTTTTTTTTTTGCCGTCCTCTGGATCAGCTGTGGGTATAGAATTGTATATTTTTTTTCCCTTTTATTGGTTGAACTAGATGGACTTGTATCTTTTTTCAACCAGACTAACTATGTAAGTATGTAACTACACAGCGTGGTGATATCTGATTGCATTGAACTGAAACTCAGTCTGCTCAGCTCCAGCCTCTACATCAGCAGTTGCCAGTTCTTCAACGCCAGGCACAGCATGTATTGGGATGCTTGTCTACTGTGGGTACCTGCCACATAGGTGTTCTGGCTGCTTCCCTCTGGAGTTCTCAGACCTCTTTATCTCTGAAATGCCTGGGAAGGAAGCAGGATGAAGTTTCGGAGCAATTCCTCTGGAAGAAGAAGAGGTGGAAGCCTATTATCCTCTTTGGACCTGTTATCCTCTGTGGACAAGTTCTCCCAGGAGGAATCTAAGGGTCCAGGGCTGCCTCAGACACACAACCAGTGTGGGCTTTCATCATTTGTGGTACAAACTAACCTTAAGTTACCATTTAGAAAATATCCGTGCAATCATAAAAATCAGTCTGATCCAATTCATATGTGATCTGATTCCACCACGTTATCCACCACCATGATAAAATGGACTCTTACCAGAGCTATAGGACTATATTATGGAGTCACAAACACCCAGTGTAATGTCTGTATAAGGCAGCCGTATCATCCAAACACAGGGATCAGGGATTCGGCAGATTCAATGACAGCTCCGTATGTATACAAAGATGTATTCCCATCATGGATATGCAATGAAACAAAGCATCCACAGTGTGAATCCATATAAAAAACACTTTAATAGGACAAGGGGTTAAAAGTACTCACAATATCACTGAATTAAAAGGCATGTCAACTCAATCCAAAGTAAAGAAACCCATAGAGGTAAAACAGCTCGTGTACACAGCAAGAATCCAGGAAGAATGTTTTTGGAAGCAACCAACCTCAGGCTCCAAGCAAAGCCTACATTAAAATTCCGTAAGGAGTCTATCGGATTATAGGGTTCTGTGTTATAACCAAATTGGCTCTTTACCACTTGACTGGCTGTGTCCAATCACAGCCAGTTTCTACTGTAATTGATGTGCACGCCCCCAGGGGCGCGCAGCGCGGCGATCGGGGCGGAGGGTTGTCCCTCGAACAAAGCCCAGCTCTGATCAGGGTAAAGAGCCAATGAAATTGGCTCTTTTCCATGTGACCGGCTGTGATTGGTCACATGATGTAAACAAACCACGGTAACGAGCTGTAACCGGTTCTCCCTCTCACACACCGAATGTGTGTGGGAGGGAGATTGCGGTAACAGCTCGTTACCGCCTAGTGTACACACCAAGCACACTGATTCCTCCCCCCTAATAAAGAGGATCTGTCACCAGCCCATCAAAGTACCCAAGTACCTGTCACCTGTCCATCAAAGTACCCGAGTACCTGTCACAGCCCATCAAAGTACCTGAGTACCTGTCACCTGCCCATCAGAGTAACCAAGTAGCTGTCACCATCCCATCTGAGTACCCGAGTACCTGTCACCAACCCATCAGAGTAACCGAGTAGCTGTCACCATCCCATCTGAGTACCCGAGTACCTGTCACCATCCCATCTGAGTACCCAAGTACCTGTCACCAGCCCATCTGAATAACCGAGTACCTGTCACCAGCCCTTCAGAGTACCCGAATACCTGTCACCAGCCCATCAGAGCACCCGAGTACCTGTCACCAGCCCATCAAAGTACCTGAGTGCTTGCCACCAGCCCATCAAAGTACCCGAGTACCTGTCACCAGCCCATCAGAGTACCCGAGTACCTGTCACCAACCCATCTGTGTACCCGAGTAATTGTCACCAGCCCATCTGAGCACCCGATTACCTTTCACCAGCCCATTTGAGTACCCGAGTACCTCTCACCAACCAATTAGAGTACCCAAGTACCTGTCACCAGCCCATATGAGTACCTGAGCACCTGTCACCAGCCCGAGTACCAAAGTACCTGTTAGAAGCCCATCAGAGTACCCGAGTACCTGTCACCAGCCCAGCAGAGTACCTTAATATCTGTCACCAGCCCATCAGAGTACCCGAGTACCTGTCCCCAACCCATCAGAGTACCCGAGTAACTGTCACCAGCCCATCAAAGTACAGAGTACTTGTCACTAGCCCATCAAAGTACCCAAGTACCTCTCACCAGCCCATCAGAGTACCCAAGTACCTGTCTACAGCCCATCAGAGTACCCGAATACCTGTCACCAGCCCATCTGAGGACCCTATTACCTGTCACCAGCCCATTTGAGTACCCGAGTACCTTTCCCCAACCCATCAGAGTACCCGAGTGCCTGTCACCAGCCCATCTGAATAACCGAGTACCTGTCACCAGCCCATCAAATTACCCGAGTACCTGTCACCAGACCATCAAACTACACAAGTACCTATCACCAGCCCCTCAGAGTACACGAGTACCTGTCACCAACCCATCAAAGTACCTGTCACCAGCCCATCTGAGTACCCGAGCACCTGTCACTAGCCCATCAGAGCATTCGAGCATCTGTCACCAGCCCATCTGAGTACCTGTCACTAGCCCATCTGAGTATCCGAGTACCTGTTACCAGCCCATCTTAGTACCCGAGTACCTGTCACCAGTCCATCTTAGTACCCATGTACCTCTCACCAGCCCATCTGAGCACCCGAGTACCTGTCACCAGCCCATCAGAGTACCTGAGTATCTATCACCAACCCATCAGAGTACCCGAGTACCTATCACCAGCCCACATGAGTACCTGAGCACCTGTCACCAGCCCATCAGAGTACCCGAGTACCTGTCACCAGCCCATCAGAGTACCTGCGTATCTGTCACCAGCCCATAAGAGTACCCGAGTACCTGTCACCAGCCCATCAGAGTACCCGAGTACCTTTCACCAGCCCATTAGAGTACCTGAGTATCTGTCACCTGCCAATCAGCGTACCCAAGCACTTGTCAACAGACTATCAGCGTACCCAAGTACCTGTCACCAGCCCATCAGAGTACCCGAGTACCTGTCACCAGCACAGCAGAGTACCCGAGTACCTATCACCAGCCCATCAGAGTACCCGAGTACCTGTCACCAGCCCATCTGAATAACCGAGTACCTGTCACCAGCCCTTCAGAGTACCCAAATACCTGTCACCGGCCCATCAGAGCAGCCGAGTATCTGTCACCAGCCCATCAGAGTACTCAAGTACCTGTCACCAGCCCATCTGAGTACCCGAGTACCTGTCACCAGCCCATCAAAGTACCTGAGTGCTTGCCACCAGCCCATCAAAGTACCTGAGTACCTGTCACCAGCCCATCTGAGTACCCGAGTACCTGTCACCAGCCCATCTGTGTACCCGAGTAACTGTCACCAGCCCATCTGAGCACCCGATTACCTTTCACCAGCCCATTTGAGTACCCGAGTACCTCTCACCAATTAGAGTACCCAAGTACCTGTCACCAGCCCATATGAGTACCTGAGCACCTGTCACCAGCCCGAGTACCAAAGTACCTGTCAGAAGCCCATCAGAGTACCCGAGTACCTGTCACCAGCCCAGCAGAGTACCTGAGTATCTGTCACCAGCCCATCAGAGTACCCGAGTAACTGTCACCAGCCCATCAAAGTACCGAGTACTTGTCACTAGCCCATCAAAGTACCCAAGTACCTGTCACCAGCCCATCAAAGTACCCAAGTACCTGTCACCAGCCCATCAGAGTACCCAAGTACCTGTCTACAGCCCATCAGAGTACCCGAGTATCTGTCACCAGCCCATCAGGGTACCCAAGCACTTGTCACCAGACTATCAGTGTACCCAAGTTCCTGTCACCAGCCCATCTTAGGACCTGTGACCAGCCCTTCAGAGTACCCGAGTACCTGTCACCAGCCCACCTGAGTACCTGTCACCAGCCCATTAAAGTACCCGAGTACCTATCACCAGCCCATCAAAGTACCTGAGTACCTATCTCCAGCCCCACACAGCCCTTGATGTCCTTACCTCCTGATTCCGCTAACTAATCACACAGCTCCAGTGTCCTCTACTTCTGCTTCCACTCACTGATTACACAGCCCCCAGTATCTTCTCTTCTTGCACCCACTCACTGATCACACAGCCCTCGATGTTCTCTCTTTCTACTTGCTGGTCACATGGCCCCCAATGTCCCCTCCTCATAATCCTGCTCACTAATCACTTGGCCCCCGTTGTCCTCTCGTTCTGTTTCCATTCACATGTCACTCCTTTTGCTCCTTCTCACTGATCACACAGCCCTATGTGTCCCCTCCTTCTATTTCCACTCACTTAGCCCTCGGCATCCTTTCCTCTAGCTCCTTCTCACTGATCACACAGCCTTTATCGTCATCTCCTCCCTTTGAGCACCAGTTCACAAAAAATGATTTTGGGGAACTTGAGAAAGTGCATAGAAGGGCAACCAAACTGATACGATGCATGGAGGAGCTTAGCTGTAAAGAAACTTTAGAGCAGTGGTTCTCAACTCCGGTCCTCGGGACCCACTAACAGGCCAGGTTTGCAGGATAACTGAAATACATCACAGGAGATATCATTTGCTGCTCAGTGATTGCAGTATTCTAGTCTGCATCTCCCCAAGGTAAAACTTAAAATCTGGCCTGTTAGTGGGCCCCGAGGACCGGAGTTGATAACCACTGCATTAGAGGGACTAAATTATTTCTCTCTTGATAAGTGGAGATTTAGGGGGGGATACGATGAACATGTACAAATACATAGTGGCCCATATAGTGAACTTGGTGTTGAGCAAATTGGATCATGCTTTGCTGTTTTTTTTTGCCTTCATCTGGATCAACTGTGGGTATGGGATTGTGTATATAGGATTGTAATTTTTTTCCCTTTTATTGGTTGAACTAGATGGATTTTTTTCAACCAGACTAACTATGTAACTGTGTAACGATATTAGTGCAGCGGTTTATCAAATATAGTGAGGGAAAAAGCATTTGATCCCCTGCTGATTTTGTACTTTTGTCCACTGACAAAATGATCAGTCTATAATTTTAATGGTAGGTTTATTTTAACAGAGAGAGACAAAATAAGTAAAAATCCAGAAAGACGCTATTCAAAAACTTTGTACATTGATTTACATTTTAATGAGTGAAGTAAGTATTTGATGCCTATCAATCGGCAAGCTTTCTGGCTCCCAGGTGTCTTCTATACAGGTAACAAGGAGCACTCTCTTAAAGGGATTCCTCCTAATCTCAGCTTGTTACCTGTATAAAAGACACCCGTCCACAGAAGCAATTAATCAATCAGATTCCAATCTCTCCACCATGGCCACCATACCATGGCCAAGACCAAAGAGCTGTTCAGGGATGTCAGGGACAAGATTGTAGATCTTCACAAGACTGGAATGGGCTACAAGACCATTACCAAGCAGCTTGATGAGAGGGTGACCACAGTTGGTGCGATTATTCGCAAATGGAAGAAACACAAAATAGCAGTCAATCTCCCTCGGTCTAGGGCTCCATGCAAGATCTCACCTCGTGAAGTTTCAATGATCTTGAGAACGTTGAGGAATCAGCCCAGAACAACATGGAAGAATCTTGTCAATGATCGCAAGGCAGCTGGAACCATAGTCATCAAGAAAATTGGTAACACACTAAGGTCCCCCTGCTAAAGAAAGCACATGGACAGGCCTGTCTGAAGCTTACTAATGAACATCTGAATGATTCAGAGAACTGGGTGAAAGTACTGTGGTCAGATGAGACCAAAATCAAGCTTTTTGGCATCAAAATCCATGTTTGGTGGAGGCGGAATACTGCCTATGACCCCATGAACACCATCCCCGCTGTCAAACATGGAGGGGGAAACATTATGCTTTGGGGGTGTTTTTCTGCTAAGGGGACAGGACAACTTCACCGCATCAAAGTGACGATGGACAGGGCTATGTACCGTCAAATCTTGGTTGAGAACCTCCTTCCCTCAGCCAGGGCATTGAAAATGGGTGGTGGATGGTATTCCAGCATGACAATGACCCAAAACACACGGCCAAGGCAACAAAGGAGTGGCTCAAGAAGAAGCACTTTAAGGTCCTGGAGTGGCCTAGCCAGTCTTCAGACCTTAATCCCATAGAAAATAAGTGGAGGGAGCTGAAGTTAACAAATGTCAGCCTTGAAACCTTAATGACTTGGAGAGGATCTGCAAAGAGGAGATGTGTGCATACCTGGTGGCCAACTACAAGAAAAGTCTGATCTCTGTGATTGCCAACAAGGGTTTTGCCGCCAAGTACTAAGTCATGTTTTGCAAAGGGGTCAAATACTTATTTCACTCATTTACATGCAAATCAATTTATAACTTTTTTTTTCTGGATTTTTTGTTATAATGTCTCTCACTGTTAAAATAAACCTACCATTAAAATTCTAGACTGATCATTTTTTTGTCAGTGGGTAAACATACAAAATCAGCAGGGGGTTAAATACTGTTTTCCCTCACTGCACATATAAACACTAAAAAAAGAAAATACACTAAGGTTAGTTTTAGTGCACACAGATGCAATACATTACCTATTATTCATTATTTGGTAACATATAAAAGAGGTTGTGTCAAATAGATAGAGAACCATCATGCCAAGCCTGAAAATAAATAAATCAAGCCTTAAAATTGCACACGCAATGAAATGACAACACATTTCTGTACCCCAAATTATCCATAGGCTATACTTTAAAAGCTACTACAAGTCATCAGTTTAGAGTTAACCATGATGTTAAGAGTTAATGATTTTTTTTTCAGGTTGACGCTAAGCATGTAAAATTGATCCATGCAGCTCTAGATCACTTTTACAGTACAGTACAGTGAATGTGCTGCTCCACCCACTACTAATGGCTCCATAAAGAGGACCTATCACCTGCCCAATGCTATCACATAGAAGGCTTGTTAGCCCCTTTGCGATAGCAAGAAAATAAATAAAGTATTAAAAAAGTAAATATAACAAAATAAAAGAAATAAAAATTGGAAAAAAAGCCTGTCTCCTCGCACACACACATAGGGTGCACACATTTATGCAAAGAGTGGTTGCACCACACATTACTGCAGGTGATACAATGAGAGCAAACTTTTTTTTGTTTGATATCTATTTACGCGACGCAACTCCATTTTATATACTTCACTAAAATAATTGGGTATTAGTTGTGTTTGTGAGCACTATAGCTCATTTTAGTATGTCTTTTTTTCCCTGAAAATGTACATTTGATAAACTGTTGCGTAAATACTGTGTAACATAAACAAATGCAACTCCACTATTTTATTCTACAGGGCCACCATTTATAATTGTATATGGACCTGAAGTAATTTTCTAGCAAAAAATGCTGATTTTATTGTGTGCAAAGCATTAAAAAATTGACCTAGTAGAAAAGTCTAGTAGACCTCTGATGTCTCTCTATTGACGGTAATGGAGCACAAATCACACTCCATTAGCTCCTTTCTAGCCAGAGTGCCTAGGGAATGATAGTCCTGAACCACAATATAACATAGTGTATGTGATTGGGTGAAAGCCAACAGTCGGCTTGCACAATGTGTGTAAAAACACCTGCAGCCCCCAATGTAAGCCTTATGTCGGTGACAGCAACGAGTGCTTTTGCTACTTGGTCACAGGTTCACTTTAAGGCCTCATGCACACGGACGTTTCTTTAAAAATAAACAAAACGTCAGGCCCGACGTCGAGGAAAAAAAGTCGGCGGTTTTTTTCGGCGTTATGCATCGGCGTTAGTGAGCGTCGGCGTCAATAGGCGTTTTTTTTTAAAAAATCATCCCTCTACTATTTTTCAACCTAAAAACGTTGGCGTCAAAAAACGCCCGTTAACGTCGGTACAATATTAGTTGGCGTTTTGCGGCATCGGCGTCCAAAAAATGCCAAAACGTTACAGCCTCAGAACGCGCTGGCCGTGGGTTCTAGTTTCAGCTCCCCAACGCCGACGCCATCTACAGCTCAAAAACGTCTGTGTTTTTATGGGGCCATTGACTAACATGGAGGGCTGCAAAAAATGCCAGAAAACGCCGGCGCCAAAAAACGTTCGTGTGTATGAGGCCTAAGTGTTGGTGGTCAGTGGTGAGTACTCCCTCTAAAGCTGAACTCCAAGATAAGCAAATAATGCCTAAATACAAGAGGCATGTATATTAGTCCTTGAATCTTTGTGTGCTTTGTTTTGCACTTCTATTCCTTTCTCCTGTATCTACCTGTCATTTATCTTTACTGTTTTTTTATTTCTTTGACTTGTGTAATACATTGGTATACCAATGAAGCAATTCCCGTCTTGTTTCAGCTATACACTGCAGACAAGGTGCATCTCCCTCAATATTATATTGTAACACACATACTGTATGTATCACACTCTGGGGCTGATTTACTAAAACTGGCGAGTGCAAAATCTGGTGCAGCTGTGCATGGTAGCCAATCAGATTCTAAGTTCAGCTTGTTCAATTAAGCTTTGACAAAACAACCTGAAAGCTAATTGGTTTCTATGCAGAGTTGCATCAGATTCTGCACTCTCCAGGTTTAGTAAATCAACCCCTAAGTGTCATACATTATCCACTTGAATTATTTCAGAGTTAGGCTGAGTACACATTCTGAGAATATCAAATGAATGATCTTTTTTTTTTTTTTTTTTTTTGCATGCTAGTCTTATATTGAAAACCAATAGATTACTATTACTAAAATTCTCATAAGACAGAATACAACTTTGGAAGTGATGTAATGTATTGTAATGTAATGTATTCTTTCATTTCCGAGCATGCTTGGTCTTGGTCACATGATTTTTTTCATACATATACTATAATAATAGATAAAGTGCAGCGCTAATAACATGACGACTAATCATGCAATAAGATAAGGAAGATTTACCATGAGATGACTTCACCACTACACATATAAATTAAAACATAACTAGATAGATAAAATAGATGTGAAAAAATGGTTAAAAGTAATGTCAATGTGAACCAAGTCCACACTATTCACAATGCAATTCTCCTTGGTGCTCAGTGATAGGTAACAGACAGATGAAGACTAGTGTTGAGCGAACCCGGACTGTAACGTTCGGGTCCGTACCGAACTTTCGGGTGTCCGTGGCACGGACCCGGACCCTTCAAAAATCGTTCGGGTTCGGTCCGGGGTTCTGCTATTTTACTCCACGTGTTGAGAAGCTGCAGAGCAGCCAATCAACAAGTGTTTCACTGGTTTGCCCTTAGAAGCCATCACAGCCATGCCTACTAATGGCATGGCTGTGATTGGCCAGTGCATCATGTGACCCAGCCTCTTTATAAGCTGGAGTCACAGTGCTGCAGTCACATGCTCCTTGGGTTAGTGTAGGGAAAGGTAGCTGACTGCGTGAGGGAGAGATTTGAGACATTTTAAGACCTGATCCTGCATCCTGAGATAGATTACTTTACTACTGCTGTCTGTGCTGTTGCTCTGAGGACAGATAGCAGAAATTAGAGATTTCACATACCGCTGCTTTGAGTTGCAGATCAAACTCTGCTTAAAACAACGATCGCTACGATCGTGCTCAACGATCAGATTGTTGGGGGAATTTGAGATTTCAAATACCGCTGCTTTGAGTTGCAGATCAAACGCTGCTTAAAACAACGATCGCCACGATCGTGCTCAACGATCAGATTGTTGGGGGAATTTGAGATTTCAAATACCGCTG
>BLSH010135157.1:452400-463253 GCA_018402905.1 Glandirana rugosa
TGGGCTCAGGTAGGCGGACGTAGATTAGGATGACGGGGGACACAGGGGGGCACAGGGGACACAGGTGGGGGGACTTAAGGTAAGGGTGCTCACGTCTGTCGGTTAACATTCGTAGTAATTTCTATATTCACAGTATCTTACTAAATATGTAACATGACATTATATATTAATACCTATATAGAAAAAAAGAATTCATTAACTCTCTAAACCATATCGGTGAGACTCCCTGATACATATAAGACGCTATACAGGCCTTAAAATTAGTACAACAAAAGAAAAATTGTTTAAACAGATTTATTTGTAGTTATAAATATATATATATATATATATATGTCCCTCACGTCTTAATAATCCGTTTTTTGGAATCATTGAGAACATGGTTGTTGTTCAATAATAAAATTATTCCTCAAAAATACAACTTGCCTAATAATTCTGCACTCCCTGTATATATATATATATATATATAAATATTGATGTTTATTTAGACAAATTTGTTAAAAAGAAAACAACATGATTAAAATTCCGGACATATCGCAGAATATACATAGTCCCTCAGAGTGGCTATACCAAATCTCTCAATTACTTAAGAAAAAAAGATATATCCATAATTATATATTACAGTACAATGTATAAATCATTCTATGACACTTATATCTTTAATGATGCTTACAATTGGCTGTCTGCACTCGTGGGAATGGAATTCAGGGGGGTGGACACAGGGGACACGGGGGGACACAGGGGGCAGTAGGATTAGATGCAGGCGGATGGACTCGGGTGCAAAAAAGCACGTACCTGTATAGGTATACTTAATAGAAATAGAACAGGGAAATTTAAATTTTATTTAACTGACCCTTTCAATGTCATCGCACTGTCAAAGCTAAGCAAAAATTAAATGAGAAATATGGTAAGGATTATTACCTGATAAAAGTCTTTAATCGGGTGTGGAGTTATATATAGAAGAGGATCTCTTTTGTGATTAAATTGGTACGTCTACCTACAAGGGAAGAGGAATCATCTAGTCTCTATCATATAGTATATGGGCATATTAATCCGTGTCTGATTGATGCTGGATGATGTAAACTTACTGCCACATAGGGAACACAGTATTAAATGTAGAACAAAAGGGATCCGTATTGTTAGGCAATGCTCTGTCAGGTGTGTCCCACTCTAGGAACGTCAATCCGCATAACAGGCAGCAAATGTCCCCGTAAGGTATGGTTCCTCAATAGAAGAAAGAAACAAAAGAGTAACCAAATAGTAAAACCAAAATGTAGAGGGGAGAACGTAACCCACTAACAAGTACCTGTATGTAACAGTGAGATAACCACACGCATGCAGCACCGTCCAGAATGCTGCAAAAATGCCGCCCATGCCACACAAACGACCAGCGCGATCACAGCGCATCTAGAGGGACGGGAAGGAACCATACCATGAAACCAGCCGGGTGAGACATTCGGATATAGAAGGAGCATTGGACTAATGCCACATACCTGCATCTATGTCCATCTCGCCTACATGTCAGCCGCCGACCAGGACGCTGGACTGACAGCGCACCTCCTAAATAGGCCCCCACCAAGCTAGTGAGGGCGTCGCCACATGGCGTGAGCGGCGCCTATGGCGTCATAGGCAAGGCGCCAGCGCACAGCGTGATGTGCATTCCAACACAACGGCGCATGCCCCAGTGAGAGAGGGCGCGCCGTGTGCAAAGGAAAACGTGCGTGGGCGTGTCACCAGTCACAGGAGGGGCATTCACCCCTCCACGTAGCCAGGCGCCCCCGCATGTCCCTAACGTCTCCAGCACGGGAGGACGTGGAACGCATATGTTCTCCCCCAAATACCTCCCAGGTAGAACAGAAAGCCAAAAGTAGTACTGGAGCCGCAATTTGTAATAAACACCTATATAACATATTGTAGGCCATTAGAAAAAAGGGGGGCACCTAAGCATAAAACATAGAGTTATAACATACATGCAGAAACATTGATAGGGAGAAGAAGATACATTGTATGAAATAATACAACACCATACAGGAGACATGTATAATGGAGAAAGAGGGGAGGTAAAAAAAAATTAATGGGTGTGTGTTGATTTATTTTGAGGGGACAGCAAATGTACACTGTTATACAAGCTGTACACTCACTACTTTACATTGTAGCAAAGTGTCATTTCTTCAGTGTTGTCACATGAAAAGATATAATAAAATATTTACAAAAATGTGAGGGGTGTACTCACTTTTGTGAGATACTGTATTTACAGTCAGGTCCATAAATATTGGGACATCGACACAATTCTAATGTTTTTGGCTCTATGCACCACCACAATGGATTTGAAATGAAACCAACAAGATGTGCCTTAACTGCAGACTTTCAGCTTTAATTTGAGTGTATTTACATCCAAATCAGGTGAACGGTGTAGGAATTACAACAGTTTGTATATGTGCCTTCCATTTTTTAAGGGACCAAAAGTAATGGGACAATTGGCTGCTCAGCTGTTCCAAGGGCAGGTGTGTGTTATTCCCTCATTATCCCATTTACAAGGAGCAGATAAAAGGTCCAGAGTTCATCTCAAGTGTGCTACTATTGAACTTGTGAGTTTTTGGACAGTTTCTGCTTGAATTTGTTTGCAATATGTCAGAATAGCCTCCCAGAGCTGCTGTTTGAATGTAAACTGCCTCCCACCTTCATAGATCTTTTGCTTGAGGATGCTCCAAAGGTTCTCAATAGGATTCAGGTCAGGGGAGGATGGAGGCCACACCATGACTTTTTCTCCTTTTATCCCCATAACAGCCATCGATGCAGAGGTATTCTTTGCAGCATGAGATGGTGCATTGTCATGCATGAAGATGATTTTATTATGGAAAGCATAGTTCTTCCTTCTGTACCAGGGAAGGAAGTGGTCAGTCAGGAACTCCACATACTTTGCAAAGGTCATCTTTACACCTTCAGGGACCCTAAAGGGGCCGACCAGCTCTCTTCCCATGATTCCGGCCCAAAACTTGACTCCACCACCTCCTTGCTGATGTCGCAGCCTTGTTGGAACAGGGTGGCCGTCCACCAACCATCCACTACTCCATCCATCTGGACCATCCAGGGTTGCACGGCACTCATCAGTGAACAGGACTGTTTCTGCCCAATGCAGCCGGTGGCCAAATGGAAGGTTTATGCACAGTTGCAAGACTCTGGAGGACTCTACACCTTGATGTCCGTGGTACTCCAGAGGCACCAGCAGCTTCAAATATCTGTTTGCTGCTATGTAATGGTGTTTTAGCAGCTGCTCTCTTGATCTGATGCATGGATCTGGCAGAAATCTTCCTCAATGTGCCTTTATCTGCACAAACCCGTCTGCGCTCTGAATCAGCCACAAATCTCTTAATAGTGCGATGATCATGCTTATGTTTTTGTGAAATATCTAATGTTTTCATACCTCGTCCAAGGCATTGAACTATTTCACTCTTTTCGGCAGCAGAGAGATCCTTTTTCTTCCCCATATTGCTTGAAAATGGTGCTCTGCTTAATAATGTGGAACACCCTCCTTTAGTAGTTTTTCCTTTAATTGGGCTCACCTGGTAATCTAATTATCACAGGTGTCCGAGATTGTTTTCAGTGATCAAAAGAGCCCTGAGACACAATGCCACCCATGAGTTAAACTGAAAAACAAAATATTTAATCTTTGTGACACTGAAATAGAATTTGCGTAATAATTTGGAACAGGGTGTGTATATATATATATATATATATATATATATATATATATACACACACACACACAGCGTAATGCATGTACACTATATATCAGTGCATTATAGTGCATTCGGGGGTGTACGTACAATATATAGTACACTTGACGTGGTGTCTTAAAATATATACAGTTTTTAACCCCTTAACCCCCGGAGCCCTTTTTTACATTTGTTGTTTACAAGTTAAAATCTTTTTTTTTTGCTAGAAAATTACTTAGAACCCCCAAACATTATATATATTTTTTTCAAACACCCTAGAGAATAAAATGGCAATCTTTACAATACTTTTTGTCACATGGTATTTGCGCAGCTGTCTTTCAAGCGCAATTTTTTTTTTAAATAATCACTTTTTTAAGTTAAAAAATAACACAAAAGTAAAGTTAGCCCAATTTTTTTGTATATTGTGAAAGAGGATGTTACGCTGAGTAAATAGATACCATACATGTTACAGTTGAAAATTGCACACACTTGCGGAATGGCAACAAACTCCGGTACTTAAAAATCTCCATAGGCGATGCTTTAAACATTTTTATCGGTTACTAGGTTAGAGGTGCAGAGGAGGTCTTTCATTAGAATTATTGCTCACACTCTGGAGATTGCGGCAATACCTCACATGTGTGGTTTGAACACCGTTTTCATATGCGGGCGTGACTTATGTATGCATTTTCTTTGCTGGGCAAGCTAGCGGGGACGGTGGCGCTTTAATTTTTTTTTTTTTTTTTTTAACACTGTTTGTTTTAAAAAAAAAATCTGATCACTTTTATTGCTATCACAAAGAATATAAACATCCCTTGTGATTGTAATATATGGTGACAGGTACTCTTTATGGAGGGATAGGGGGTCTAAAATACCCCCCATCCCTCCTTTGCATTTCACAGTATTCAGATCGCCAAAAACGGCAATTCTGAATGCTGTCATTTTTTTTAAAACGGCGCCGTTGGCCCCCAACTAAAACAGAAGCGACGTCACAACGTATGAATGAATGAACGAAGGAGTCCTGATTGAATTCCGGCTTCCACAGAGGCTCCACACAGCGGCCAGAAGCATTGGATCGGAGCTCTGGTCTCCCGGTGGGACGGGAGACCAGAGAAGTGCGGTGGACGGTGGCGGGAGGGGGGATGGCCACTCTCGCTCCCTGGGATAACGACCGAGTGGAGCCGGATTGCCAGATTGCATTCAAATTGAAAGTGTTTAAGTTTGACCTCATATTATATGGTTTTGTTAAATATAAAGGAAAGTTGTACAAGAAATTTGTATAAGGTATGGCCAGCCTAAAGGCCCGTACACACGGTGCTACGGTCGTATGAAAACGGTAAAATGAAAATTGAAAAATAAAAACTCAGCGTAGCATCCTCTTTCACAATATACAAAGCAATTGGGCTACCTTTACTGTTGTGTTATTTTTTAACTCAAAAAAGTGAATTTTTTTCCAAAAAAATTGCGCTTATATCATGTGACAAAAAGTGTTGCAACGATCGCCATTTTATTCTCTAGAGTGTTTGAAAAAATATATATAATGTTTGGGGGTTCTATGTCATTTTCTAGCAAAAAAAACAATGATTTTAACTTGTAAACAACAAGTGTAGAAAAGGGCTCCGGGCCTTAAGTGGTTAAACTTATTTATAACAACAGGGCCCGTTCCTGCGCCCAAGAGTATCTGCAAGGGGTTACAGTGTTCTGGCATCGCCAACACCCAAGGCCCAATATTTCAGCACCTGTTTGACTGGGGTATGTCATCACGATTTTTAAACTAACTTACAACAGCAGGGCCCGTTCCTGCACCCAACAAGAGTAACTGCAAGGGGTTACAGTGTTCTGGCACCGCCAACACTCAAGGCCCAATTTTTCAGCACCTTTCTGACTGGGTCATGCCATCACAATTTTTAAACTAATTTACAACAGCAGGGCCTGCACCAAGATCAAAAAATAAATAAATAAATGTGTAGGGTTCCCCCCAAAGTCCGTAACAGACCCTTCAGGTCTGGTATGTATTTTAAGGGGAACTCCACCCAAAATAAAAAAATGTGTGTAGGGGTCCCCCCCAAAGTCCATGCCAGGACATTCAGGTCTGGTATGGATTTTAAGGGGAACCCCATGCCAAAATAAAAAAAAAAAAATGACGTGGGGGTACCCCCATAGTCCATACCCCAAAAGTCCATACCAGGCCCTTCAGGTCTGGTATGGATTTTAAGGAGAATCCCGCTCCAAAATGTTTAAAATAAATGGAGAGGGGTCCCCCCCAAAATCCAAACCAGACCCTTATGCGATCATGCAGCTCGGACACCCCCCCTCCGAACTATACCAGGCCACATGCCCTCAACATGGGGAGGATGCTTTGAGGTCCCCCCAATGCACCTTGTCCCCATGGCCTCATCCCCACGACCCTTGTCGGTGGTTGTGGGGGTCTGCGGGTGGGGGGTTTATTGGAATCTGGAAGCCCCCTTTGTGAATAGGTATGGGGTACATTGTACCCCTACCCATTCATCAAAAAAGGAGTAAAGTGTTAAAAAAACAAGAGGCAGTTTTTGACAAGTCCTTTATTGTGCAAAATAGCTTTTCTTCTTTCTTATTTATTCCTCCATCTTCTCCTGCCCCGATCCTTCTTCTAGTTTTCTGCTTCTTTTTTTTTTGTATAATCAGATTTTATTGAGTTTCACAAAATCCAAAATGTAACAAGACAGTAAGAAAAAAAGTAGAGGATGCATACAATCTGTACCCAAATAAGGAACAAGAAATAAGGTAAAATAAATGAACATAAAATATATTAAAATTAAAAGGGGATAAGTACACCCTTTTGCAATACTGTGGGGGTGTTGGCCCCCAGTGGGACATAGGGTAGGCAGGACCAGTGTTACAACTCAATATGAATGCAAACGAAAATAGCAATAGGCCACACACAAGTCCGAAAGGGCGGGCTCCCACCTGGAGATGGAGGAGGGGTATGGCGGGGGCAGTAGTTATCGCCAGATACTAAATTCAAAAAAACAACAGCAGGATCAAACCCAGGGAGGGAAAAACCCTCTCTCGGGTCGTGTGGGTCCACACGGGATGCACTCAAATGGGTTTATACATTAATTAAGTGACGCTTCTTGACCACTCAGCGGAATCTCATGTGCGTAATATTGCCAACCAGCCCAGGTATCTCTGAACTTGTCATACTTGTCCCCGGTCCTAGCAACCCATCTCTCTGCCTCCATAATAGCATCTACCTCCTTCTTCCACTTCTGAAGAGTCGGGCATCTGGGTTGCTTCCAGTACCTCGGAATGAGAGCCTTAGCTGCATTTAGCAAGTGTGGGATCACACTGTGTTTATACAGTTTGGAGGAGGCTGGCATACCGTGGAACAGGAAGTACAATGGGGAACCCTCAATGTTCTGCAAAGTCAACTTACGGATCCATGGGGCAGCGGCCTCCCAAAATTCCTTGATCAAGGGGCACGTCCTCCAGATGTGCAGAAATGAGCCCTGTTGACCACACCCTCTCCAGCACCGCTTATCAGCATTCGGGAACATCTGGGCCAGCCTAGACGGGGTTCTGTACCACCTGGCTAGGAATTTAAATGAAGTTTCTTGTGTCCGGGAGGACAATGAGGACGAGTGGGTAAACCTGATCAGCCGGTGTATCTGAGATGACGTAAGTTCTAGTCCCAACTCCCTTTCCCACTCTCTAATATGGTAAGGCGCACCCGTGGCCAGGGAACCCAAGATGAGCCTTTACATCTGCGACAGCAGATGCCTAGGCTCCACCAGGTTTTCACAAAGGCATTCAAATTCGGTGAGAGAGTGATACGGTCTTACCCCCTGAACTCAGTGACCGAAAGAAGCTAGCCCCCAACTGCCAACACCCTACCCTCTGGAGCGAACCGAGTGCACTGACTCCTTCCGTCTACGTCCCAAGAACCAAGGGAGCCCCTCTCCTTGCCCGGGGCGAACCACGGGTATCCATCCAATGGCGCCAGGGGGAGGTGGGGGAGAAAATTTGCCATCTTTATTCAAACTGTCCCAGGTAGAGAGTGTAGCGGTGGTCAGGGGAGAAGTCCCGTCTGACCGTCCTCTAGAAAGTCGCGGCACCCAAGGGGCACCTGCTAGATCCCTACCGGCCATAGTCTTCTCCAGATTGACCCAGATCTTGGTCTTACCTTCATGGTTCCAATTTAAAATCCGGACCATAGCCATGACTCTATAATAGATGGCTACTTCGGGAAGGCCAAGCCCACCGCGTTGCTTAGTCCTTCGCAAGAGGTCGTAAGCAAGATGCTTATTTTGCCAGACAAATTGTTGGAAGCTTCTGCGCAACCTCTGGAAGAAGACTCGTGGCAAAGAGATAGGAACTGTGTAAAGAAGATAAATTATATGGGACAGGATGGTCATCTTAAGTGCACTTATACGCCCAAACCAGGTCAGAGGGATGTCCTTCCAGGACTGGAGGTCCTTCTCTATGGCGGTCAGCAACTTACCAAAGTTAAGATCGTATAGCGTCGCCTGTTTGGGAGAGATATGTGTGCCCAGATAAGGGAGAGAGCCGTTGCACCACCGAAAGGGGAAGGCCTGGCCCAGGGACTCTGCCAACGAATCAGGGACATTGATCGGCAGGAGCTCGGATTTGTCAAAATTGATTTTATAGTTCGACATTAATCCGGACTCCCGGACCTCACCCATCACGACCGGCATCATAACCAGAGGGTTCGACAGGTAAAACAACAGATCGTCCGCATAGGCGGACACCTTGTGATCCTGCGAACAGATCTCCAGCCCCTTAATATCAGGGTTGGCCCTCACCCGGCATAGGAAGGGCTCAAGCACCAGGGCAAAAAGCAATGGTGACAAAGGACACCCCTGCCTAGTCCCATTCCGGACAGGCAAGGGGTCAGACAGCACCCCATTCACCCGAACCCTTGCCGAGTTGCCAGCATACAACAAGCCCACCTAACTCAGCATGCGATCCCCCAGCACCATCTCCCGAAGCACGGCCAACAAATAGGGCCAATGGACCCTATCAAATGCCTTCTCGGCGTCCATCGAAATGACCACACAAGGAGGTTGAGAAGGGCCATGCTTTGCCCAGTGCAGGACATGGAGCGCCCTGATAGTGTTGTCTCGGGCCTCTCGACCCATCATGAAGCCAGTTTGGTCCGGGTGGATCAGCCTGCAGGAGAAGGGCCAGTAACTTGGCCAGAAGTTTGATGTCAGCGTTCAACAGGGAGATGGGGCGGTAGTTAGAGCACAACTGGGGGTCCCTACCGGGCTTGGGCAAGACCACTATATGCGCCATCAGGGCCTCAGGTGGTAGTGATGAGGAGGGACTGAGGGAGTTGAAATAGTCGCACAGCGGATTTTCGAGCAGCGGGAGAAAGGCTTTGTAATAAACGTTGGAGCCTAAACTCTGACGCGATGTCCCTAGAATCAACCAAGGTGGTGCCACGGGCCGACAGGTCATGGACGTGCCTCAGAGCCTGTTGCTTCTTTAACTGTCTCACCAACAGCTTCCCACACTTATTGCTTTGTTTGTAGAAACGGTGCGCGTAAAACCTCAATTAGTCTCTCGCCCTGCGATCTAAGCACTGGGCGTGTTCCGATCCCAAGTCTGCCAACTGAACCACCTCTTCAGGGGAAAGGGTCACCTTGTGGCTGGTCTCAAGGTCATTAAAATGCGGTCAAGAAGCCCCGTCAACTCCCTCTGTTTTTCCTTCTTGAGGCGGGATCCCTGGGAAATCAGTACCCCCGGGTCACCGCCTTGTGGCCCTCCCACACTGCCCAATGGGACGCGTCGCTTGGCTGGTTAAGATCAAAATGGGTATTCAGGGACGTCGTTACAGCCTCCCTGGCCTATACGTCGTCCAGCAGAGATTCATTCAATCACCAGGACCGAGCCCGATATAGTGATACTTCCTATCGAAACATCTGTCACCGCCCTGAGATGGTATTGATCCACTAGGAACAAGTCTAAACGGGAATATACATTGTGCGTCTTAGAATAATAGCTGTAGTCTTTAACCACTTCAGCCCCGGAAGGATTTCCCACTTTAGGACCAGAGCACTTTTTGTGATTCGGCACTGCGTCGCTTTAACTGACAATTGCGCTGTCGTGCGATGTTGTACCCAAATAAAATTTGTGTCCTTCTTTTCCCACAAATAGAGCTTTCTTTTGGTGGTATTTGATCACCGCTATGTCATTTCTGATCGCCGCTATAAACAAAAGAAGAGCGACAATTTTGCAAAAAAAAAACTAATTTCTTACTTTTTGCTAAAATACAAATCCAAAAAAATATATAAAACGTTTTTTTTTAACGGTTTTGGCCAACTTATATTCTTCCTCATATTTGTGACAAAAAAAATCGCAATCTGCGTTTATTGATTGGTTTGCGCAAAAGTGGCCGCGTTTACGGATGATGAGAATTCATTTAATTTCTTACTAGTAATGGCGACGATCTGCGATTTTTAGCGGTACTGCGATATTACAGCGGACATGTCGGACCATTTTGACACTTTTTTGGGACCATTGGCATTTATACAGCGATCAGTGCTATAAAAATGCACTGATTACTGTGTAAATGCCATTGGCAGTGAAGGGGTTAACCTGGGGGGGCGCTGTAAGGGTTAACTGTGTTCCCTGGGCGTGTTCTAACTGTGTCAGTGTTTGACTGGCAGGGGAAGGGGCGTGATCACAGCTTCCATATAGAGGAAGGCTGTGATCACAGCCCTTCCCCCTCTCACAGAACGGAGATCCGTGTTTACTTACATGGACCTCCGTTCTTTCACTGCGGGGGGGGCATTGCGGGTAGCCGGCGGAGATCGAGTCCGCCGCACCCGCTCCCTGGCCCCCCCCGAACACAGTGAGCATGTGGGCGTGCCTCCGGCGGCGCGTGCGCGCTCACAGTGCATGATATTGCAGCCGCCATCATATGACGGTCGGCAAGTGAGTAACAGTCGGGTTTCTGGCACGCCAGATATCTACCAAATGTAGGGAGCGTTTAATGTGATGGAGGGCTCTGAGGGAAAACACCGACCTCCCCAAAGAGGTGTCCAGGTCAGGGTTCAGAGGGAGATTGAAATCACCGCCCAACACCAACACTCCCTCCCTAACTTCCTCAATCTTTTTAAAGATGGATGTAATAAACTG
>BLSH010135157.1:465596-475856 GCA_018402905.1 Glandirana rugosa
ATAACACCTAAAATTTACACTCACGTGTGGGGCCTCCCCCCATCAAAATAATAAAATTGTAAAAATAATTTAAAAATAAAATAAAAAAACAATGGCATTGTCCACTCCCAAAAAAAGAAAGCGTTGTAAAAAAACTATAAATTGTAGAAAATAATAAAAAAAAATTGTAAAAAATAAAATAGTGAAAAAAAATGTAATTAAAAACTACTGACAGTCCACGCCTCATCAGTGCCACCTATCATTGTCCATCAGTGCTGCATATCAGTACTACTGTCACATGACATTAAAAAGAAGTATCGGTAATCGGTATCGGCGAGTACTTGAAAAAAAGTATCGGTACCCGTACTCGGTCTTAAAAAAGTGGTATCGGGACAACCCTAGATCTGGATATATCCTTCAATAAACAAAAAGCTTTGATAGTGTAATATCTTCTATAAACCTTTATTAAATACAATAAAACTACCCCCCTCCGGGGTGTGCACTCACATTTAAAATCCACAATATACAGCGTGACAGAAAATGTTATGAGTACGCCGGAGATAGATCCCTCTCCCCGCCTCTCTGCCTGCATCTGATCAGCGGTGTTCCCGGGTGAGATCCCCTTCGAACGTACTGGTTGTCAGAGATGCCGTCTGGTCACGCGCTGACGCGTTTCGTCATTCCTTCATCTGAGGGCGTGACCGGACCACACTATGCACCTCTCTTATGTACGGACAACCTGTCATAGTTAACCCCTCTATGTGACTCTGATCCACTCTTACGTACTGTGTATATCTGGGCTCACATCAGGTGTTCATACCCAGACAAAAAGAGAGATCAAAATTTGTTCACCATACACATTGGGATCGTATCGCTTATGTCAGACCGATTCCTCATGGTGGTGCTAAAACTATAAATCCAATTTCAACAATGATCACCATATGTGACCAATATGATACCACATCATTTAATTTAACTCCAATTAGTCCTATAAAATGGATCAGACCACTAACACTGTGTAAATCGCCATTTTTGGACTATTTTTGTTTAGTCATTAAATTCATACAGATTAGACCATACATAGTACATTATATAAAATTGTGATGGAACTTGGATATCGATCCCATTGTTAACATATGTTAACATATAAATATTACAACCTCCTTTAAAATCAGTCTATTCGCATAGGAGTACAGTTGCAGAAAATATACAAAAAAATTAAACATGGAAATAAAGTAAAAAAAGGGAGAATTAATAAAAGTATTATACCGATAAAATTACATAAAAGTTAGAAATAAAATCACCCTGAATCCGAAAATGGTAATTGTTATTCTCATAATGGTGAAGAGAGTGATTCTGGTTATATGGTTGGGATCGATCGAACACTTTTACTCTTTCTCATCTATGTATAGGATGGTTCGTTCCCTACCTGATTCTGAGAGTATATTTTATATCAGGTGCCTGGTATAGCATAAGGTTTTAATTTACATTATGAGAATAACAATTACCATTTTCGGATTCAGGGTGATTTTAATTCTAATTTTTATGTAATTTTATCGGTATAATACTTTTATGAATTCTCCCTTTTTTTACTTAATTTCCATGTTTAATTTCTTTGTATATTTTCTGCAATTGTACTCCTATGCGAATAGACTGATTTTAAAGGAGGTTGTAATATTTATATGTTAACATATGTTAGCAATGGGATCGATATCCAAGTTCTATCACAATTTTATATAATGTACTATGTATGGTCTAATCTGTATGAATTTAATGACTAAACAAAAATAGTCCAAAAATGGCGATTTACACAGTGTTAGTGGGTCTGATCCATTTTATAGGGCTAATTGGAGTTAAATTAAATGATGTGGTATCATATTGGTCACATATGGTGATCATTGTTGAAATTGGATTTATAGTTTTAGCGCCACCATGAGGAATTGGTCTGACATAAGCGATACGATTCCAATGTGTATGGTGAACAAATTTTGATCTCTCTTTTTGTCTGGGTATGAACACCTGATGTAAGCCCAGATATACACAGTACGTAAGAGTGGATCAGAGTCACATAGAGGGGTTAACTATGACAGGCTGTCTGTACATAAGAGAGGTACATAATGTCGTCCGGTCACGCCCTCAGACGAAGGAATGACGAAACGCATCAGCGCGTGACCAGACGGCATCTCTGACAACCAGTACGTTCGAAGGGGATCTCACCCGGGAACACCGCTGATCAGCTGCAGGCAGAGAGGTGGTGAGAGGGATCTATCTCCGGCGTACTCATAAAATTTTCTGTCACGCTGTATATTGTGGATTTTAAATGTGAGTGCACACCCCGGAGGGGGGTAGTTTTATTGTATTTAATAAAGTTTTATAGAAGATATTACACTATCGAAGCTTTTTGTTTATTGAAGGATATATCCAGATCTAAGTATTAGAGACCAGATCAAAGTAACAGAGACCAGATAAAAGTAACAGAGACCAGATTAAAGTAACAGAGACCAGGTGTGGATGCGGGATTGATGTCTGCTTATCCGGCAGCACATACACGTTCAATGGGCTGTTTCTGATCTTACCTCTGGTGAGTCTCTCCATATAGGGGGAAAGCCCCTTTCCTTCACGTTTGGTGTGGTGGTGGACCTTTATTTTGAAGACTCAGCGTGTCTGGAATCACCCCTGAATTTTTTGGATGTGTTTTATATAATTTTTGTATTTCTTTTGGACTTTATTTATGGACTCGGTTTCAGATTTTATATTCTGATATTTGTCAGTATAATTCTGATTAAGAGACATGTATTTGATTGAAGGATCACATTGAAAGATTGTTGGTTGAATCTCTTCCATGGATTTAAAGCATAATTCCACACTTCACGGGTTTAACCATTGAATCTCCTTAGCGCTGCTGAATTCGGCTAATTGATTATATTAATTATGTTATTAATTATCCGAATTATATTTGGATGTTTATGATTTATACAGCGGCTGCTGATGTTTTCTACTTAGATATATTTAATTAGTTAAATTTGATTGGTTGGCCTCCGATTAGCGCAGATTGTTTTCTCATCTTGATCATTTTTCTTCCTTTGGGAGGGTAATTTGCTTGTGAGAATATTTTTCGGTTACTGTGATACCATTGGTTGAACATAACCTGAGGCATACGAGGGGAAGATTTGGCAGTAAAATGCGTCTCTTGTAAAAAGAGAACATCTGGAGCCCTATGGCGTAATTCCTGACAAAGCCTACCCCTCTTAGCGGGGCTACAGAGGCCCCTAACATTATAGGACATCAGAATCAGAGACCCGGGCATGGTGGCAACTGGGCAATATTATTCAACCCAAGGCAAATAAAGCCTGATCCCCTAAGTGCGACCCAGACCCCTGTGGAGCCATACCTGCTGAAGATCCCGTCACTCCGTCCCCCGACATCACCGCCAGCAAGATAGGTGGGTTGCCTATCCCCTTTGTAGAAAATAGGGATCCTAAGAGGAGAAAAAAGGAAACATAAGGAAACAAGAACACACACAAATAGTAATAATAAAATAAACAGAAACATAACTCCAACAACACGTTCTCCCACTCTCTGTGGGTCAAGATTAACCACCGGGGGATTGCTTGACGAAGGAGAAAAGACCCTCCCCCAAGCAAGTCCCCGGTATACTGTGAATCCACAGTTTATCACTCCCCACATCGTGAAGGTTCCTACTGGGGGGTAAATGACTGTCTGCCCGGGAGCGACCGACAATGGCCACCCAGGCAATGTAAAAGGAAAAATAACATATATTGAACATGTTGGCAACATAACTCTGAAGGACCAAAATGACCCCTCGGCTCCATATGGTGAACTGCAAGCCCGGGGGGACTGCCTTAGTCCAACAGCAGGGCCCGGAAGGCAGGCCCCGTCTCGCGGAGAAGCCACAAGATCCAAACGTGAAGCCTCTCCCCAGTTAGATAATCAGCGCCGAGAGATATAAACAGGAGCCCAGCTAACAGTTTGGTCGCAGGGCTCGCGGATAAAGAGTCTAGAACCGCTGGGAAGGACTCAGTCTCATCAGCTTAAACAACCAAAAGCCCAGTTAACTCCCTTCAGCTAGGCAACAGTCTCTCTCTGGTTACGTCTCCTCTGCAGCTTCTTCCGACGGGAAGAGGCCTGGGCAAAGGACCACCTGTCCAGTCGTTGAGGTAGAGGGATAGAGCAGTGCAGCCTCCAGTCGGGAAAGTTCGCTGGTGGGAGGTCCAGAGTGTTCAGGAAAGATTGTAGGTCATCTTTATTGTGGAGCGATGCTGATTTCCTATCCCTCGTCGCCGTAAGGCGGAAAGGGAAACCCCAGCGGTATGTCGCTCCAGCCGATCGCAAGGCCTCCAGCAACGGCTTCACGGCCCTACACTGCATCAAAGTGCGCCTGGACAGATCAGGAAACAAGGCAATCTGAGCCTCATCAAAGTCAATTGAAGGAGAATTCCGTAGGGCCCTCATGATGGCCTCCTTCAGGGGGTATCTGAGCAGTTTGCAAATAACATCCCGCGGTTTGTCCACGTCTTGGGGAGGGGGCATAAGGGCAGGGTGGACACTCTCTATCTCTATATACTCCGGGGCTCTTAGTGTTCTAAAAAACACGGCGTTAGTGGGATCAGCCCCAGATACCTGCTAGCACCTGCGTTTAGCCCCTCCACCCAGCCCAGCCCACCCAAGTGCAGTATCTAATAGATCACTGACACTTACAAAACACAATACACATAACTGCTGTGTTCGCAGGGTTCACGCCTAATCCCTGCAAAAGCTGACAGTTCTTTTGGTAGTGACTGAAGCAGGCTTTGACAACCAGGTGCACTCTTTTGCCTGTAAATCGCACTAGTGTACCTATAAATTTAGAGTCCAACATTTCAAATCCGGGGTATACTACAGTAGTGAAGAGGCCTACACGTTGCTGAGCATGTCAGATGAGAGCGATGGGGAAGCATCACTGTCAGATTCAGGCTCAGCATACCAACCCATAGACAGCAGCGGCACCCTGACAGATAGCTCTGATGACAGAGTTGTGGTCCCTGCTAAGGTCAGGCGTATCCGACCCCATTCTTTTGTTGTTGAGGTGTAAGAACCGTAGGGCTCTCATATGGAGCAGAGAGCCAGTAAAAGTGCCGCTCATCCTTCTGGTGAACTGGCAAGCACCAGCGGCTTAGTACACCCTGGTCATACAACGAACACTGCAGTAGCACTTGGTGACATAACGAGTCCCATAAATGCAGTTCAAGCTGATGTGGCTAGCACAAGTCATGTCCTGCAGCCACGAAGAAGACAAAGACAGGCCCGCAGAGCCCATAGTGCCCTTCCTGCTGAATATGTTAATACTGATTGGCAACCCACCACTGATTCAGCACCCGTACTTCCCCCCCCATTCACTGGCCAGCCTAGAATTCAGGTGGAAACAGGTGATTTTACGGCCGTTGATTTTTATTCGCTGATCTGAATTTGTATGCTGGTCAATACATTGCCGCTAATCCCCATTTGTCACTTGCCAGAGAATGGAAACCTATTATGGTTTCCGAATTTAAGATCTTTCTGGGCCTTTCCCTCCTTATGGGCATAACTAAAAAATCTGAGTTGTGGTCATATCGGTCCACTGACCCAATTCACCATATGCCCGTGTTCTCTGCTTCCATGACCAGGGCACAATACGAACAGTTCCTGCTTTTCATGCACTTCAACGACAATGAACACTGTCGTCCTCGGGGTGACCCTGGATTTTATCGTCTCCACAAAATTCGGCCCCTCGTAAACCACTTCAACCAACAATTTGCAGCCTTGTTTATTCCTGATCAAGTTGTCTGCGTAGACAAGTCCCTAATTAAGTTTTCTGGCCGTCTTGCTTTCAAACAGTACCTTCCTTAGCAAGCCTGCCAGATGTGGGGGGAAAGATGTATAAGCTCTGTGACAGGGCCACAGGCTATACATATAGTTTTATGGTTTACGAGGGAAAAGATAGTCACGTGGAGCCCCCCGACTGCCTGGACTACATAGGGAGCACTGGCAAGACTGTGTGGGACTTGGTGTCATCCTTATTCAAAAAGGGGTACCCCTTGTACGTGGACAATTACTTCTCAAGCATGCCACTTTTTAGTCATCCTTTTATTCAAGGAATTGACACATGTGGCACCGTGCGACCTAATCGACAGGGCTTCCCACAACGGCTGGTAGAATCCCGACTTAAACAGGGGGAGAGAGCCTGCTTGAGAAGTAGTAATTTGCTTGCGGTGAAGTGGAGTGATACAAAGAATGTTTTTGTTCTTTCCTCCGTTCACGCAGACACGGCAGTCCAAATTCCAACGGCGCCTGGTGTTGTGGAGAAGCCCCTCTGTGTCCACGAATATAACCTTAGTATGGGAGGGGTGGACCTCAACGACCAGTTATTGGTGCCGTACCTAATTGCCCGTATGCTGGTACAAAAAAGTGTCTGTATACCTATTCCAATTGGCTTTGCTGAACGCTTATGTGCTATACAGAGCTTCAGGACGGACTGGATCCTTCCTTAAATTCCAGGAAGAGATCGTCACAGCCCTTCTGTTTCCAGATGGTGCTGCACCCCAACTTCCCAATCCAAATGCAGTGAGCCTGCTGCATGAGCGGCATTTTCCGCATGCCATTCCTAGTACCCCTACCAACCGAGCCCCCAAAAGAGATGTCGTGTCTGCAGACGATGCAGATACAGGCGTGAAACCCGTTATTATTGTCCCTCCTGTCCTGACCAACCTTGTCTTTGCATCAGTGACTTTCCAGGGCTACCACACACTAGTTGAGTATTAGCGTAGGGTACAGCACTACACAGGTATAGGGCACACTGTCACAGGGTCTCCAAAGATGTCACCGCATTTTGAGAGACCCTAACCTGGAACCATTATTGTATTGTTGTAGCGTACAAGAAAAAAAAAATGAAAACCACAAAAAAAAATATGTTATAAAAGCCAGAAAAAAAATATAAAATAAAAAAAGCCAAAAACAGTTGTCAGTTTCTTGTTCTTCTCTCTCTGTTGTTTTCTTTCTGTTCTCTCTCTATTGTTCTCTCTCTATTGTTACTGTTTTTTATGCATACCTGTAATGTTTTGTTACTGTTTTTTATCATGTTTTCTTTGCAGGTGTGTCATTTTTTTATATGTTACTGCTTACCTGTAATGTCTTATTGTTACTGTATTTTATGATGTTTTCTTTGCAGGTATGTAATTTTTTTTATGTTACTGTTTACTGTGTTTTATTAATCGTTTTTTTGCATTTCAGGTATGCCATTCAGCTGTAGCACTGATTTATATGTGGTGACAGCAACAGCGTTTGCTCTCACCATATGTAAATCAGTGACTCCAGCGCGATTTCACCACCACAGTTAAAAAAAGAGCATATATACCGGAGCATAGGGGCAGTGGGTGGAAATTGGGGTGGATTGCCCCTATGCTCCTGTATATATATTCTTAGAACAGTGCTATGCCCATCATTAGAAGTGGGTGGATGCAGGGCAGTTTTCTAATGGTGGGCGTACCCACTGATTGATTGATTCTTTCTTTTCTTTAACCCACAGGCTGCACGAAAAAAAAGAACATTACAACATATGCCCAACAAGGACCCATGACATACTAGTACATTGCTGGTCTTTGAGTGGTTTTCTCAGGCTCTCCTGTCCCACTGGGGAACACGAGAATGCAGCTGGTGGTTCTGACAACTGACCATAGAGCTGATCGAAGGCTAGAATGGCTCCAATCATTTCTATGGTCTAAGAAACCGGAAGCTACGAGTATTTCATGACTTTGGTTTCGCGTCATTGGGAAATTGGGAAAGCATCTTATCACACCGATCTTGGTGTGGTCAGATGCTTTAAGGGCTGAGGAGAGATCTAGAGTCTAATAGACCCCAAATTTTTAAAAAAATATGCGACACTACCTATTTTTATCATATGGGATATTTAAATCTTTTATATTTCACCAAACATTTGGGCAATATAGTGTGTTTTTGTGCAATAAAATTCAAAAAAGTGTTTTTTTCCCCAAACATTGCGTTTGAAAAATTGCTGCGCAAAATACTTTGTGAAAAAAATTGCAACACCCACCATTTTAATCTGTACGGCCTCTGCTTCAAAAAAATATATAATGTTTGGGGGTGCAAAGTAATTTTCTAGCAAAAAAAGTATTTTTTCATGTAAACAAAAAGCGTCAAAAAAAGACTTGGTGGTTTAAGTGGTTAGAAGAGTGGGTGATGTTGGGCATAAAATGCCAGGACAGGTCAACCCCCCCCCCCAAATGACTCCATTTTGGAAAGTAAACACCCCAAGCTATTTGCTGAGAGGTATGTTGAGTCCATGGAATATTATATTTTTTTGTCACAAGTGATTGAAAAATGACAAAAAAAAAATTATACAAAGTTGTCACTGAAATTATATATTGCTCACACATGCCATGGGTATATGTGGAATTACACCCCAAAATACATTCTGCTGCTTCTCCTGAATATAGGGATACCACATGCAGTATCTCACAATAGTGAGTGCACTCACATTTTTGTAAATATTTTATTATATCTTTTCATGTGACAACACTGAAGAAATGACACTTTGCTACTATGTAAAGTAGTGAGTGTACAGCTTGTATAACAGTGTAAATTTGCTGGCCCCTCAAAATAACTTGACACACAGCCATTAATGTCTAAACCACTGGCAACAAAAGTGAGTACACCCCTAAGTGAAAATGTCCAAATTGGGCCCAATTAGCCATTTTCCCTCTCTGTGTCATGTGACTCGTTAGTGTTACAAGGTCTCAAGTGTGAATGGGGAGCAGGTGTGCTAAATTTGTTGTAATCGCTCTCAATCTCTCATACTGTTCACTGGAAGTTCAACATGGCACCTCATGGCAAAGAACTCTCAGAGGATCTGAAAAAAAGAATTGTTGCTCTACATAAAGATGGCTATAAGAAGATTGCCAAGACCCTGAAACTGAGCTGCAGCACAGTGGCCAAGACCATACAGCAGTTTAACAGGACAGGTTCCACTCAGTACAGGCCTCGCCATGATCGACCAAAGAAGTAGAATGCAGGTGCTCAGCATCATATCCAGAGGTTGTCTTTGGGAAATAGACGTGTGAGTGCTGCCAGCATTGCTGCAGAGGTTGAACTAGTGGGGGGTCAGCCTGTCAGTGCTCAGACCATACGCCGCACACTGCATGCATTTATTGCATGTTAGTGAAGCATTTATAAAGTGTTAGCTGGGCATTGAAGGAGATACAGTGGAGGCTACGGTATCCCAGAATGCACTTGGAAATAATTACATTGTTACATAGATTGTGGGGTTAAATAAAGACCAGGCCATCCATTTCAACCTGTGCGGGTGTGTGTATGTCAATACCAATGCCCATATCCCTGTATACTGTGTTCGTTAAGATGCACATGTAAGGGGGGGCGTGTCCGGCTGCGTGCATGTAAGCAGCGTCTTCTCAGAGCTCCGTCTCCAGCATATAATCCTGCACCATATCCTTGGAGTTCAGCGCCACTAAAAACACCGGGAGATACCCGCCGAGACCCCTCTCCTTCACGGGCACGCATATCCGATGGTGAAATACGGGAAGGACAGCGCGGTGACCCCAGCGGAGAAGCTGGCCCGTTATGCACACGAGGCCCAAGATGGCGCCCGCGGCCTACCACCGAGAACAGCGCGCGGCCTCAGGTATCTCCAGACTGGGAAGGAGACTCCTCTGAATGGCGGGAGCGGCCCCGGTGAGTCTACACGGGACTGTCATGGGGACACTGACACCGTAGAACCCCCAATGCAGACACAGGAGCCTACCCTATCTCAGATTATGGCTACCATTAAAGGCTGCCATGCATCACTATCCACGCAGCTGGACACCCTGAGAGTGGATTTCTCCCTCCTCAAGGATGATGTCCATAAGCTGAGAAGCAGAATCACCACCACAGAGCAGAGGATTAGTACGGTGGAGGATGATTTATATCCACTCAGTACAATGGTCAGAGAAATTCAGGTGACACAGAGGGCACAGATGGCAAAGTTGGGGGACATGGAAGACCGCCTGCGAAGGAATAATTTAAGATTTTTGGGGTTCCCAGAGGGGGCTGAGGGTAAGGATCCAGAAAATTTCATTATGGACTGGCTTAAAAGGTTGTTGGGACCAGAAACTTTCTCTCCCTTGTTCGCCATAGAACGAGCGCATAGGATCCCCCTCTGCCCCCCCCCCCCCCTCCAGGCTCTGCTCCCCGTGCACTACTCGCAAAAATCCTCCATTTTAAGGACAGAGA
>BLSH010135157.1:480560-491919 GCA_018402905.1 Glandirana rugosa
CCCCCCCCCCCCCCCCCCCCCCCCCCCCCCCCCCCCCCCCCCCCCCCCCCCCCCCCCCCCCCCCCCCCCCCCCCCCCCCCCCCCCCCCCCCAAAGGACTACCAAATACCAAAAACAATACATATGAAATAAAGAAGCGGTTATAAGATGGTGGATACTTCGATACATTCGTTCAAACCTCCAGGCGACAACACATCCAAGGTGTAAATCCAGAACGTCTCCCTGGCACATAGCTTCTTGGCTTTAGGGTCTGGGTAATAGAACAAATATCCAGGACTCTCCCGCTGGCTGAGCGTTTTAAGAAGCTATGTGCCCTCCCTCCCCCCCACTCCCCTTCCCCCCCTCCCCCCACCTTTTTCCCCCCTCCCTTTTTCCCCTTTCCCTTTGTCCCACCCTTATCCGTAGCATCTTTTCTTATTCCCTTGACATATAGCATGTACACCATGCATATACATATATATTTTTCATATATATATATCTTATATATATAATATTTTTATATATATATATATATTTTTATATATATATATATATATATATATATATACAAAACCAAGATGACACTTTATAATTATGAATAGAGTAATGACAAAATCAGCGCCCTGGAAAGAAACCCGGTTAAATGCTATGTATCACAACATTCATACACCATAGTAAAGCTGCTGCTTAAAATAGTAACAATGTATAAACCGCATCAGATGGCTGGATAACAATCTGGACTCCTATAATGATGCTAGCAGCGCTGTAAAGAGTTATCCAAAAAATAACAGTTCTTATTGACAGAAAAAGTCCAAACTGTGTATGTGTATACACACTGAAGGCTGGATCCGACTCAAGTCACCTCCACCACACCACGTGAAGAACTTTGGGGGAATTAAACCCCCCTAAGTGGTTTAACTCACCAGAGATCAGAAAAGTATGCGCTCACAGAATCACCAAAGGTGTCCTCCCAGGATCATCCTCATCGATCTATTATACCTTCTGCCCCTGGTCAGGATATCACCATTCCTTCAACCAACACCTTTAAATCAAAAGCGCTCCACATAGTGTAATATGAAACTGGTACTTTTATTGAGCGACAAGGTACATAAAAACCCCCCTCCAGAAGTACACTCACATTGAATAAAAACAAATAAGCGTAGTTAAAATTCAGCGGCCATTAGACAGCCCCGTCTCACCGCACATGCCAGCACTGGCGGCGTCTCCCGGGTACGAGGCGATCTTGGGTCCGCACAGATAGACAGCCGTGTGGTCACGCCCTGACGCGTTTCGTCATCACTTCGTCTGAGGGCGTCAAGACGAACTGTTGGTTGAAGGAATGGTGATATCCTGACCAGGGGCAGAAGGTATAATAGATCGATGAGGATGATCCTGGGAGGACACCTTTGGTATTTCTGTGAGCGCATACTTTTCTTATCTCTGGTGAGTTCAACCACTTAGGGAGGTTTAATTCCCCCAAAGGTCTTCACGTGGTGTGGTGGAGGTGACTTGAGTCGGATCCAGCCTTCAGTGTGTATACACAGTTTGGACTTTTTCTGTCGATAAGAACTGTTATTTTTTGGATAACTCTTTACAGCGCTGCTAGCATCATTATAGGAGTCCAGATTGTTATCCAGCCATCTGATGCGGTTTATATATATATATATATATATATATATATATATATTTATCCTTTTTTTTTTTTTTTTTTTTTATATATCTTATTGCCACTATGGGAACGTTTTCAGATGCTCCCCATGGTGACATGATCCCCACTATTCCTAGTAGTATGTTGTTGACATTAGTATTATTCATATATATCCCCCGGCCCCTATCCAGAGTCGCACAGCCCACCTTTTCTCCTTCCATATACGTCTCCATATATAGACATGTACATATTTATACACTGCCCCCTCCCCTGTTTTTTGGCCTCTCCACTACAACCTTTTTATGACAACTTACTTTGGTCTAGCAAGTCTTGTATTGCATACCTTTTGTCCCCCTCTATAGCTTATACTTATATTTATTTTTCCTTAAACGCCCTCAATTAGCCACTTGTTTACTCTTCCCTCAGACATGACTCCCCTTATATCCATATAGAATCCCGTCCCTTCCCCTTCTCTATTGTGTATACAAAATATATATACATCCCTTACTCTATATTATACCGCTCTTTTTACAATAACCTTTTAATAATAATCTCCTTATATTTGCCCCCCCCCCTTTTTTACATATATATTTTTATTTTCTTATATACATACTATTTTTAACACATCCCTTTTTCACACAGTTCCCGTTTCTGTTTTTCTATTTATCCCCGTTTTTAACATATTCATGTTGTTATGTCCGGTCTCATCTCCCCTCCTCTCCCCTTCCTCCGATCCCGCCCCCTTTCCCTGCCTCTCCTCCCTTTAGCAGCTGCTTATATTGAACCTCGACAGTCCCAGGAACACTTGCTGTTCCTTCCCCCTTCGCCTGAAGAAGTGACGCTGGCTACCCACGTCATGGGAGCCTGCTGTCAAGGAAACGTGTTGCGCTTGTGACGTCATCCGCTGGAGACGATCGCTCCTGCGCTCCTAGCCTCGTTCCCATACCGCTTCAGCCGGCTGATACCATCTATCGGTAGTGAACGACTGGAGACGCTGCAGCTCTACTGCCTGAACATCTCCCTGAAGCTGGATTGGCGTTCTTTCCATCCTTCTTCTCCACCTTGGACTTCGACCGTGCCCTTACATATTTGGGATCTTGTGAGTGTTTTTAACCATTTTAATAAAATGCTGTACTTTGTTTATCGCACTTAGAGGCGCCTCTTTGTTTTTGCCTTTCTTTCATAAAATACATATATTGACATATGATAAATGCAACCAAGTCCTTTTTAAAACCTCTGTGGGTTCTTGCTTATGCCCTCCAGCTTCACAAAAGGTTACTTGTTGCTATTGGGACACCTCTTAGGGGCTGGATCCACTCAGGTGCATTAATAAGGGAAAGCCACCGTGAAGGCAAAGTGCATCTATCATGTCAGCAACAGGTGAGACTAGCCTCTCACCTCACCAATTCGACCTCCCAGAGGTCACATCATTTTATATAAACATCCAATCTTCTGTCTTCCACAATAGCTTCTCCCATGCGATATGAACATAAAGGAGTACAAAAGGGACAGAATCTAATGCTCTCTGTAGCAATTATTAAAATTTGCAAATAAAAGCACTCCCATGCAATCGCACCTCTATCCTGGTGCCGGAGTATTAGCGTGGATACAGTACAATCCACCCACGGCCACCCTGTGAGACTGGGACGCCAGTCGGTTTGTACTGTATCCACGCTAATACTCCGGCCCTGGATACAGGTGCTATTGCATGTGAGTGCTTTTATTTGCAAATTTTAATAATAAATCGCTACAGAGAGCATTCGATTCTGTCCCTTTTGTACCCCTTTATGTTCATATCGCATTGTGGAAGACAGAAGATTGGATGTTTATATAAAATGATGTGACCCCTGGAGGTCGAATCGGTGAGGTGAGAGGCTAGTGTCATCGGTGGTGGGCAGCACTAGTGTCACCTGTTGCTGATATGATAGATGCACTTTGCCTTTACGGTGGCTTTCCCTTATTAATGCACCTGAGTGGATCCAGCCCCTAAGAGGTGTCCCAATAGCAACAAGTAACCTTTTGTGAAGCTGGAGGGCATGAGCAAGAACCCACAGAGCCTTTCCTGCCTTAACTGACTATTTTCAGTTCGTAGTCTCAGCATTTGGGACTTAAAAGAGACCTGAGTTTGACTACTATGGCCTCTATGCCTTGGATTGCTACCCCCTCTCGCAGAATAAACTTCATAATGCCTCAGTGTAGTTTTAGGGTACTGAGATTTTCTTTGCATATTATTATTAGCCACTAAACAATACAATGGATATAAAAAATCTACACACCCCTGTTAAAATATCAGGTTTCTGTGTTGTAATAAAATGAGATACATCGTTTCAGAACGTATTTACCTTTAATGCGACCTATAAACTGTATAACTCAATGGAAAAACAAACTGAAATCTTTTTTTTGGGGGGGGGGTAAAAATAAAAAATTAAAATAGTATGCACAACCTCTTATAACTGGGGATGTAGCTGTGTTCAAAATTAAGCAATCACATTCAACCTCATGTTAAATAGGAGTCAGTACACACCTGCCATCATTATAAAGTACAATATACAAATAAAAACAAAAGAAGGTTCCTAGAGCCCAATACCTGGGAATGTGAACTGTTGATTAGACCACCGAATTGTCTGTCGGACAGGGTACCTCCACAACTGAACAATATCAACAAGAAACAATGCAGTGAGAAACCACATTGGTAACTCCAGTTAGGAGTTGCATAAGGAGGACCAACCATGGTGTTCAGATATAGAAAAAAACTGTACCCCCCAAAAGACACCCACAAGTTAAAAACACAAGAATGACAACGTAGTCACAAAAGGCGCCACATATAGGGCCCCAATCACACACTCACACATTCATGCACACACAGATCAAATAAAGTAAACAGGCCTGCTGAATGATTTCCAGAGCTCAAGTACCAGAGACTGGGGCTCAAACATACATGCCCAGGTAAGGACTTGTGTATGACAGTGAAAGCACTGGGGATTCAGCACAATCACCTGTACCTCCCAGAATCACAATGTTGGGCATCGGAATTAGAAAGATTAATGGCCTAACAGTCAACTTGTAGTTACTAATTTTCCTGAACAAGGATTGAAGTCATGTATGGAAAATTATAGAGGATTGTAGCACAGGATGCTGGTGATGGTATAACCTAAAGACCCAGTGTATGGAGTTGAATCGGGGGTCATAATCAGGATGATTTCAAAATTGAAATGTAACAATCTCATTATCATTTCGTAACGGTTTCTGGGCATCAAAGTGGAGTAGACAGGCATATGATGGATAGGTTGGGTAGACCAGTAGGCATAGAGTTCACTTTTTTTTTGTCAGTCCCATGTTTAGGGTTAGTCCAAGTAAAATTTTAAATTATTCCATGGTGAGGGGTTTCCAAACAAAAGGGTGGCCATAGGAAGAATCTGGATTTTTGGCAATGCGCTGTAAAAGGAGGAAATACAGGCAGGTATGGGCCCTGCTTCATTATTGTGGATGGGATGGCCCATTACTACCATCTGGGAATGTGGCCCTGCTTGTGCTTGCCACTGCACAAGGACTTGCAGAACTACAGGTGGATGCCTGCCTATTATCTGGGAGTGCTGCGCTGCTGGTACTTGCTGCTGGTGGATGCCTCAGGATTTACTGCACTGCTGGTGGATGCCTCAGTATTTATTGTGCTGCTGGTGGATGCCTGCACCTCCTCAAATCTCCTGAGCTTCTTTGTTTGGATTCTGTCCTCAGTTTCCATTTCAGAGCCACTGTTTTCTACTGGCTCATACTCGCTATCCGAGTCTGACGAAGAGAGTTCCCCGCTACTCTAGAGTATATGGAAAGCCTCCTCTTTGCTGAATATTTTTTTTAGCCATGTTGACAGATGTGTGACAGATGTTGATCACTGAGACAGATGTGGCAAATGTTCACCGGGACAGATGTGGCAGATGATCACGAACAGATGTGGCAGATGTTCACTGGGACAGATGTGGCAGATGTTCACTGGGACAGATGTGTGCCAGATGCATGCAGATGATCGTGGACAGATATGTGACAGATGATCATGGACAGATATGTGACAGATGATCACTGAGAGATGTGGCAGATGATCACGGACAGATGTGGCAGATGATCACTGGGACAGATGTGGCAGATGATCACTGGGACAGATGTGGCAGATGATCACTGGGACAGATGTGGCAGATGATCACTGGGACAGATGTGGCAGATGATCCCTGGGACAGATGTGGCAGATGATCCCTGGGACAGATGTGGCAGTTGATCACTGGGACAGATGTGGCAGTTGATCACTGGGACAGATGTGGCAGATGATCACTGGGACAGATGTGGCAGATGATCACTGGGACAGATGTGGCAGATGATCACTGGGACAGATGTGGCAGATGATCACGGACAGATGTGCGCCAGATGATCACTGGGACAGATGTACGCAGATGATCACTGAGACAGATGTTCACTGGAAAAGTGTGTTTAAAACGGCTCAAACTCACTGATCCCCTGCTGGCAGCACAGATCGTCTCTTCTTCTCCTCACAGGCACTGTGTGAGAAGTAGGGCCGATCGCCGCCACAACGGCTCTGTTTACATTACACAATGGCTGTACTTGGACACAGTCATCATGTGATCAGAAGGGCCAATCACAGAGCCCTTCTGCCGAGCTGTGATGCGCTGTATCCGGGGGAACACAGGCACATCGGGATCATGCTCCTTCTGGGAGACGTTCGGGAACATCCATTCAGAAGGAGGAAGCGCCCACCCGGCCATTTATATGCAGTGGCTGGGTGAGAACAAGTTAGAGGCTATACAATTTTCACTTAGTTTACACGCTTCTTCCCATTCATCCATTTTCTGTTCCAAAGCACACTTCCACAGTTCCCAAGTATTCAATCTCATCACAAACGTTCGCATCTGCAGCTATCGCTAATATATTTTTACTTACACTTTTTATCTATTCCTTAAGCTGCCTTCTCTCAGCATACCATTGCATCTCTTTCTGCTCAGCAATCTCCTTCATTCTTAACATAAATACCACATTCGCCATTCTTGCTTTCTTGCCTTTCTTAGTTGATGGTTTATTTCTCATGCTACTATTTTGAACATCACATTGCTTTACTAGCTGCTTCAATTGATGAATCAATGCATCTTGTGCACAGCTGTTAAAACTAACATAGACATGTTTCTTGAGAAAATGTATACTCTGCTGGGTAATCTTAAGCCTCGTACACACGGGATGACGATCGTGTTCAACACGTCGTACTCACGACTGTTGTATGCAGAATCGATCGTCTGTGGCCGTGCTTTCAACAGTTGAACATACGACGGTCGTTCGTGGGAGTTGTATGTGCAGACTAGAAAACTTGGTTGTGTCAACAAGCTCACATACAACCGTTGTATCGTGTGTACAGCAGCTGTGTTCAACAAAGTTGTATTGTGCTAAACACGCATGCGCCAAGTCCACTTCAACTAACATGAAATTAGATGAAGGAGCCCAAAAGGTGACGCTACTTCCTCATTATACGCTTGTTCGCGTCATCACATTCGGCCGGCCGCAAGTTGTATGTATGACCGTCGTGTGCATGTCAGTAGGCTACATATGACCGTCAACGTACGATTCAACACGGTCGTACGCGCGATCGTCGTCCCGTGTGTACGAGCCATTACTCTGCTGACTTTACCCCCATCCGTCCAAATGGCTTAGGTGTAATCAGGTTTCAACAGTCCAGAAACATCTGATATTAAAAAAAAAATTGCGGCTTCCACTTCCATATTGTGGTTAATGAATCTTCTATGGCTATTGCCATTAACTGCAAGGAAATAGGTGCCATCTATCTACTGTATTTAAAGACCTCTTGCACTCCAATAGAGCACAGGTCCTTTTTTTTTCACCTTTGATGTAGTTAGTACGTTTTTTGCTTTTTGATCTATAAAAACACATGTATTTGATTTGATAGTTACAACCCTACTCATATTTCCACTATCTGCAATGTTTATACCGACTTTGCTATGATTATGGATCAGTTTGGGGGGTTATGTGTTTAACGGGTATACCTACAGTATGTGTCTTTAATATGTTTGATTCTTTTAAGCTTCCAGTTGCTGCTGGTCCTAAATGTGTTGCGTATTCTGATTGGTGCAAGCGAAAGTGGATTGCAGCTTCGTTTCAATACAGGAGCCAAAGTCCTTGTATGTCTGCTTTGATGTCAGAAATGATTTGTGCAGCAGTTTCAGCCAAGCCTTGTTCTAAAAGCTTAGAGAATTTGGCAAGGAGGGATTGTGCACCAAGGTCTGCAGATGGAAGCAGGGCAGGTATCAAATCAGAAAGTTCAGGGCTAGGAGGAGGCAGCATAGGCTGGGAATCAATGAGCTCATCCAGCGTGCACTCTATTAACCACTTCAACCCCGGAAGGATTTACCCCCTTAATGACCAGGCCATTTTTTGTGATACGGCACAGTGCGTTTTAACAATTGTGTGGTCGTCAACGCTGTACCCAAACAAAATTGAAGTCCTTTTTTTCCCCACAAATAGAGCTTTGTATTTGATCACCTCTGTGGTTTTTATTTTTTGCTCTATAAACAAAAAAGTAACAATTTTGAAAAAAATATTTTTTTTTTACTTTCTGCTATAATACATATCCATAATAAAAAAACACGTTTATTCATCAGTTTAGGCTAATATGTATTCTAAATAATTCTGGTAAAAAAAAAAAAAAATCGCAATAGGTGTATATTGGTTTGCGCAAAAGTTGTCACGTCTACAAACTATGGGATAGATATAGGGACTATTTTTTTTACTAGTAATGGCGGTGATCTGCAATTTTTAGGGGGACTGCGACATTGTAGCGGACAAATCTGACCTCAAATTACACTTTTTGGGGACTAGTGACATTATTACATTGATCAGTGCTATAAAAATGCACTGATCAATGTATAAATGACACTGGCAGGGAAGGGGTTAACACTAGGGGGCAATCAAGGGGTTAACTGTGTTCCCTGGGTGTGTTCTAACTGTAGGGGGGGGGTGGGCTGCCTGGGACATCCCAGAGATCGCTGTTCCCGATCACTAGGGATCAACAGGGATCCACCTTTCTGTCTCTGTGTACAGCAATCATGGGCGGCCGGCGGAGATCAAGTCTGTCTGACTCGCAGGTGCTCTCCCCTGGCACGCACAGCAACGTGCCCGCTATCTCCCATGCATTGACTGACGTACACCTATGGCGATTTGCGCAGCCAAGCAACCTTGTCGCAGTACAACTGCGGCGGGTGGTCGGTAAGTGTTTAAAGATTCAGCCAATGCCAGAGAATCTCTGTGGGGTAAAGGATCATGAGTAGGGGGAGAGAGAGCAGTGCAGCCATCTAAAAAGTCCTCTCTGCCAACCCATGCCTGTGCAGAGCGAGGCACACCTCATGGCTGCTGTGATGGAGCAGTGGCCATCTTAGCTTCAGGCTGGGTCAAGCTAGTGGATGGCAGGCACAGAGCACAGCGCTCTGACCTGCCAGTCCTATGCAGAGCAGAGGTGTCCACTGGGCATCCCAGGCACATAGAGCGCCCTGTTGGCTGATGGGGAAAGCTGTAGTGAGCTGATATTGGCAGTTGTGGCACGGAGGTTATCAGCTAAGTGGCCATCTTGCCGGGGCCACTGCACGTTCCCTCCAGGAAAAGAGATTCAATCTCCAAATACGGAAAGGCTCCTTCACAGTAAGAGCTGTGAAAATGTGACCAACTCACTAGATTGTTTTAAGAAAGGCCTTGATTCTTTCCTAAATACACATAATATAACTGGATACTAATTTTTATAGGTAAAGTCGATCCAAGGAATATTCAATTGACTCATGGGGGATCAGGAAGGAATTGTTTGTTTTTAAGTTCCTCTGGATCAACTGTGGGTATTGGATAGTGTATATTGATCTTTTCTATTTGACCCTTTCACTACCAGGCCCTGTGCTCTACTTTTGAACTCAGGTGGTCAGACCATTTTTGCAATTTTTTCATGGCCTTTTTATTTTTCACTTCTAGCTTTCAGAGTTTGTAACCCCCAAACCATATATTTTCAGAAAGCACAGGACCAGTAGAATAAAAATAAGGTGCTACTGTTTAAGGCCCCACAATATTTGCACAAATGTTTATCAAAATAATATTTTTGCTAAAAGTACATTAAAATCATTATTGGCAGATAAAAACACAGCACATTTTACAAAATTCCTACCAAATATAAAAGCTTAACTTGTATTGAGTTAATAAATAACAAATATTTGTAACTTTTAAATTGCGCCTTTTTGCGAAATTGTAAAAATCGAACAGATGCAAAAGTGTAAATATCCAAATTTCTCTAAAGATCTGAAGGTTTTAATTTTTCCCTTACAGCTTAAAGAATTTGTGAGAGACCCCCAAACCATATATTTTCTAAAAGCACATGACCTGTAGAATAAAAAAAAAGGTGCTACTGATTTTTAAGGCCCCGCGATATTTGCGTAAATGTTTATCAAAACAATATGTTTGATAAAAATACACTAAAACCATTATTAGCAGATAAAAACACAGCTAATTTTACAAAATTCCTGCCAAAACCCTACTAAATATTAAAGCTTAACCAGTGTGAAGTTAATAAATAACAAATATTTGTAATTTTTACATTGCGCCTTTTTGCAAAATGGTGAAAATAGAATGTACACAAAAATGTAAATATACAAATTTCTCTAAAGATCTGAAGGTTTTCATTTTTCCCTTACAGCTTTAAGAATTTATGAAAGACCCCCCCAAACCATATATTTTCTGAAAGCACATGACCCGTAGAATAAGAAAAGGGTGCTACTGATTTTTAAGGCCCATCGATATTTACGTAAATGTTTATCAAATCAAGATTTTCGCTAAAAAAACACTATTAGCAGATAAAAACACTTCTCACGCATCACTAACGTATTAACAGACATATCTGCCTGGATGTCACACCACTTCCTCAAACTCAACTTGTCCAAAACCAAACTCATAATATTTCCTCCCCCACGTGCCTTTTCCCCTGACTTCTCTGTCAAGAGCAATGGCACAACCATCCACCCATCCCCTTTTGGCCCCACATCCAATCACTTTCTAAGGTTTGCCGCCTCAACCTTTGCAACATCCCTAAAATATGTCCCTTCCTAACCAATGAAACCACAAAGCTCCTGATTCACTCCTTGGTCATCTCTCGCCTCTACTACTGCAACTCCCTCCTCACTGGCCTACCTTTAACCACTTCAGCCCCGGAAGGATTTCCAGCTTTAGGACCGGAGCCCTTTTTGCGATTCGGCGCTGCATCGCTTTAACTGACAATTGCGCGGTCATGCGGCGTTGTACCCAAACGAAATTTGCGTCCTTTTTTTCCCACAAATAGAGCTTTCTTTTGGTGGTATTTGATCACCGCTGCGTCATTTCTGATCGCCGCTATAAACAAAAGAAGAGCGACAATTTTGCAAAAAAAAAAACAAATTTCTTACTTTTTGCTAAAATACAAATCCAAAAAAAAAATATAAAAAAACATTTTTTTTCACCGTTTTTGGCCGATTTATATTCTTCCTCATATTTGCGATAAAAAAAATCGCAATCTGCGTTCATTGATTGGTTTGCGCAAAAGTGGTCGCGTTTACGGATGATGAGAATTCATTTTTGGGGTTTTTATTTTTTTTTTATTTTTTACTAGTAATGGCGGCGATCTGCGATTTTTAGCGGTACTGCGATATTGGGGCGGACATGT
>BLSH010135157.1:563023-573305 GCA_018402905.1 Glandirana rugosa
CATTAAAATTCATACAGGTACAACACACAATTTTTATAGATTACTCTGGAGTACGTGTGTCCTACGTTTTTTTTTTTGCATCCTGTGTGCATGAGGTCTCATTAGATATTTTTAACACACAACATGGACATACTTAAAATTACACTGCAAAACACATTCTGCTATTCCTCCCAAGGATAGGGATACCACATATATGATCATTTTTCAATATTTGGACTTATTATGTGCCAGACATTGCACCTTTTGTATCACAAAAATCAACCAGTCGTATCAAAATCAATGTACTGTAATGGTCGCCCCTGTACGAGTAGTCAGGGAATATAGCTTAGTGTAGCGTCAACTATAGCAGTCCAACTTCCTATAAACCAAACAAACCTAGCCTACTGGTATGTGGCTGCCCTCAGGAATGCAATGTTCACTGACCAGGAGGTGCAGGAGGCTGAACAAATGGGGAGCAAAAGAGTTCCTGTAGTTCTAGGAGTACAGTTGGATCAGTTCAAGTGGCAGGCCGAGGCATGGTTAACAAACAAGCAAAGGATTGGTCCAGACAGCAGTCGGAAACATGGTCAATAAGCAAGCCAGGGTCAGTATATGCGTTAGGCAGAGACAACACTACAGTGCCTTAAAAAAGTATTCATACCCCTTGACATTTTCCACATTTTGTCATGTTACAGCCAAAAATGTAAATATATTTTATTGGAATTTTATATGATAGACCAACACAAAGTGGCGCATAATTGTGAAGTGGAAGGAAAATAATAAATGGTTTTCAAAATTGTTTACAAATAAATATCTGAAAAGTGTGGTGTGCATTTGTATTCAGCCCCTTTACTCTGACACCCCTTACTAAAATCTAGTGGAACCTATTGCCTTCAAAAGTCACCTATTTAGTAAATAAAGTCCACCTGTGTGTAATTTAATCTCAGTATAAATACAGCTGTCCTGTGAAGCCCTCAGAGGTTTGTCAGAGAACCTTAGTGAACAAACAGCATCATAAAGGCCAAGGAACACACCAGACAGGTCAGGGATAAAGTTATGGAGAAGTTTAAAGCAAGGTTAGGTTGTAAAAAAAAAAACATGCCAAGCTTTGAACATCTCACAAATCCATCATCCGAAAATGGAAAGAGTATGTAACAGCTGCAAACCTACCAAGACAAGGCCATTCACCTAAACTAACAGGATGGGCAAAGAGAGCATTAATCAGAGAAGCAGCCAAGAGGCCCATGGCAGCTCTGGAGGAGCTGCAGAGATCCACAGCTCATGTAGTAGACTCCGTCCACAGGACAACTATTAGTCATGCACTCCACAAATCTGACCTTTATGGAAGAGTGGCAAGAAGAAAGCCATAAGAAGTCCCGTTTGCGAGGACCCATGTGGGGGTGCAGCAAACATGTAGAAGAAGGTTCTTTACTCAGATGAGACCAAAGATGGACTTTTTGGCCTAAAAGAAAAATGCTGTGGGGTGGAAAACTAACAATGCACATCACCCTGAACACACCATCCCCACCGTGAAACATGGTGGTGGCAGCATCACGTTGTGGGGATGCTTTTCTCAGCAGAGACAGGGAAGCTGGTCAGAGTTGATGGGAAGATGGATGGAGCCAAATACTAGACAATCTTAGAAGAAAACCTGTTAGAGTCTACAAAAGACTTGAGACTGGGATGGAGGTTCACCTTCCAGCAGGACAACGACCCTAAACATACAACCAGAGCTACAATGGAATGGTTTAGATAAAAGCATATTCATGTGTTAGAATGGCCCAGTCAAAGACCAGACCTAAATCCAATTGAGAATCTGTGGCAAGACTTGAAAATTGCTGTTCACAGACGCTCTATCCAATCTGACAGAGCTTGAGGTACTTTGCAAAGAAGAATGGCCAAGAATTTCACTGTATGCAAAGCTGGTAGAGACATACTCAAAAAGCTGTAATTGCAGCGAAAGGTAATTCTACTAAGTATTGACCCAGGGGGGCTGAATACAAATGCTTGCTGCATTTTTCAGATATTTATTTGTAAAAAATGATGAAAACCATTTATCATTTTCCTTCCACTTCACAATTATGTGCCACTTTGTGTTGGCCTATCACATAAAATCCCAATAAAGTACATTTACGTTTTTGGTTATAACATGACTAAATGTGGAAAATTTCAAGAGCTGCTGCTCTCAATGTGACTTCTGTACGGACTGGGCCTTGCACCAACATGATTCGATTTGGAAGCAATGGCTGTGTTCGTGCAGCCACTGTGTCCCAATAAACATTAATGGAACATCCTGCATGATGATGCATGGAACACCTGTGCATCCCCTCATGGGGACGGTAAAACCCAGTGGTTTGGGCGCATTTTAACCTCACCTTAATCACTCTCCCTTTAGCTGAGATGGTAGCGGCTGAGGGTGTACACATGCCACGGCAGGAATTATACCAACCATCGTGTTTAATGGTCTGAAGAGCGATCTGAATTCAGATCACTCTTCAGAGAGTACTGCAACTGAGTGAGCCCTTACATTTTTAATATATATTTTTTATAATTTTTTTTCCTTTTTAAAAAAAAAAAAAAAAGATCACTGTTCCTGGAGCACTGCAATGTCACTATGATGACATTATATTGCTCTGGTCAATGATCAGAGACACTGACTAACCAGAGCAGTGTAATGTCACCATAGTGAAACTACATTGTTCTAGTGACAGTGGGCTCCATTCACAAAAGCATCTCGCATGCAGTATTTAGGTGTCCGGAAACATTTTCCCTAAATATCGCTAAAATTGTCAATTCGCTTTACCGTTTTGCTGTATTTACCGCAAACCGTTCAAAACTGCCAGTAAATACCGCATGAAAAGGGGTCAATTCACAGAAGTAAATAAACAAATTAAATACATGCAGTAATTAAGTAGTGGTCCAGGCATGCGTTATTTAAGGAATGTAAAAGTATGATAGCCAATTTTGAGTAGTCTCTGCCTTTTTGGATCGGTGCTGCATAGCGGCAACAGTTATGCATAGAAACCTAAATCTGGAAATCATCGGGGGTTGATTTACTTAAAGTATAACTAAAGGGAAAACTTTTTTTTAGTTTCGGATAGAGTTGGATTAGAACACCTGTCAGGTTTTTATTGTTGTCTGTGCCCCCATTAGGGAGATTTACCCTCTCTATATTTGTTTACCGTTATCATAAAAGTGAAAGAAAATCCCAAATTTTGGGTTGTCCCTAGAAAAAAAGAAATCTTCCAAAAAAAAAAAAAAAAGAAGAAGAGGTTACAACCCCCTCCCCCCCCCTTTCTGTATCCAAAATGCCAGAAAAAAAAGTTGTGCCTGTAGTTCTACTTTAAGGCAAGTAGACTGTGCAAGTTGCTCTAAAGTTTAGTACATGAGGCAAAGCTTCACTTTACAAAGAATACCCACATACCCACATCACATGCAAGGAAAATGAGCAAAATGCATTTTTGCTTGCACATGATTGGATGATGGAAGTCAGCAGAGCTCCCTCTCATTCACTTCCTTCTCTCACTTCCTTCCGGCTCCGCCGCGGAGCCGGAAGGAAGTTCACCTCCCCCCCTCCCACCTGGCGATCTTCTGGGACACGTCAAAGGTCCCAGAAGATTCGCCAGCCATTCACAGCTCGCAGTGTGACTCGCGCATGTGCAGTGTGCGCCAGGCTTTGAAGCCAAAGCCGGGCGCACACACTTGTGATGTCGGCGCCGTACAGAGGAGGGGGAGAAGAGCGACGCTGCAGGTGGCTGCATCGCTGGAGCCTGGGACAGGGGAGTGTCCAATTATTACAAGAGAGCAGCTACACTTTTTGCAGCTGCTGACTTTTAATAGGGTGGAACTCCGCTTTAAGCTTTGATCAAAAAACCTGGACGATGATTGGTATCTATGCAGTGCTGTGCCAGATTTTGCACACTCCAGTTTTAATAATTCTTAGTCAAAGTATTTGTTGAAATCCCAGCTGGAAGAGGCAGTGGCATGGGACTTAGCCCCCGTTCACATCAGCGCAATGTGTCAAATTGCATGCCAAATTGCAGCCTATTGCCGGCAACAGCACTGTCCCAATAGGTGCCACACCAACTTTGTGGTGCCGCACCAATTTCCAAAAGTAGTTACTGTACTACTTTTGGTTCTTCAGGGACGATTTCAATAGACATCTGTGCATAAACCCGCACAGATGTCTTTCAAATCACCCCCGAACTCGCACTGAAAAGCACTCAGTGTGAACGAGGGCTTAAACAGGAGATACAATTGAGAAGATTCAGGCTAAAAATGGATGCGGCTGACAGCAGGGGTCCGGTGCGCTCCTGTTCTCCATTTCAGGGATGAATCATGCCTGAATTCGGACCTGAAAAGGAGCCAAAGACGCACAGGACCCCTGTGCAATTCGCTCCGCAGCCACCCCGGAAATGTGTGAACCGGCTCCATTGACAGCATTGATTGGTCACAATCTCCTGTCATGTGAATTGGATGCCGGGAAATGCCACAAGCAGCAGCCAGGGGTGTACACATGTAGGAATTATACCCCCTGTTGCATTTGGAGGGCACTAGTGCCCACTGAACATGACCCATTCAAGTGAAAGGGTCTATACTGCAACCTTCCCGCAACTGTGTGCATTGCACGTGGCTGCAGTACAGTAATGCAGCATCTAGGGGGTTAAAGCAGGCAGTGAGGAGGTGTTATATCACCTCTTCACTGCCAATCACCTCTGAAAAGCAATCCTCTTCACTGCCAATCACCTCCGAAAAGCAATCTGTATGTGGATTGCTTTTCAGAGGTTTTTTCCCCAGTCAGAGCAGAATGGGGAGGGACGTCGGCAAATGTCAAGGGTGGGGGGTTGTTCAGTATGCATGCACTTGCAAACTACTCTATAGCTACTGTATTGAAATCCAATCCTGTGCCTGCACATACCCACGCAGCAAGCCCTTTCACTTCTGTGTGTGCACGTCGAGGGGTGGCATGTGAGGCAGAGTAGACACAGCAGGGATAGGACAGTAGGCAAAACAGATTCAGGGCGGGGCTGCTTTTCTGAATTAAGTTTTTCTAGCTCACTGGAGAAGATTAAAGTCCCAGCAGCAATCAGAAGCCTGTAGTCAGAAGAAAAAAGCTTGCCAATTGGTGTTGCACTTGTAGATATTACACTGGGTAAGTTCAGTAGCCTTCCACTTGGCTCTGAGAATTTAGCGACCGTACTTATTTACATGCGCTAATTAGTTGGTATGAGGAGCCAGCTGTAGGGCTGCTTCACACTGGTGGGATGCCAGACATTGCAAGTGATTCACACCGCATTGCTGTGCAGATCACATGATGCGATGTCTGTGCAATGCGACCTCAGCCATACAAAGTGTCCCCACTTTTGCAGAGCTGATCCAGGGTGACCAGTTTCCTGGGAGGCGGAGCCATGTTAGCTGTGAGAGAAGCACTGACAGAGTAGCTGGAGAGGAGGAGCTGGAGTGGCTCCAGCCTGGCTATGTGCTGCTTGTAGCCACCACTCCTCCTCTCCATTTGTCAATAAGAACACCGGCTGCGATCCCGGGGACAGTGATCCCTCTCCCAGCATCATGCCCCTCTCCTCCTACCTCTGCTCTTTCCTCCCACCTCTGCTCTCTCCTCCCATCTCTCTCCCAGCAGCGGTGTTCCGTCAGAGCAGTACATGGGGGAGGGAACAGAGCACAGTGTTCCTTCCTCCCCCTTCCTCCTGTACTGCAAAGAATTATGAGCAATGTAGTCGGGAGGGGCGGAATTGCCTGGAGCTGCAGACTGAGTGTAAATGGCAAAGTGAGTTTCTGTTATAAAATTGTATAAAGTAATTTTTCTCTGACTGATGGGCACTCACGAGATGGCACTGATAGGTGGTACTGATGATAGATGGCACTGATGATAGGCTGCACTGATGAGATGGTTCTGATAGATGGCACTGATGATAGGCTGCACTGATGGCCACTGTATTTTTATCTTATGGACGAAATGTGAGAAATAACGTATATATCATAGAATCATTCATTCCATCAACACATAGCTCATGCACTGCATATATCGTTTGAGGAAAATATGCTTATAAAAAAGTTTACCATTTGCCAAAGAAAATAGAAAAATGTCCCCGGATTTCATTTTGAAAATCTGATCACCTTACCTTCGGACCAAAGTCGTGCAGGACCTTTTTTTTTGTCCGCACCAGCATGGGTGTTCAGGATTGCTACTCCAGCTTTTTTCTTCTCGTTTGAAGCCTATCATATGTTGGAGTATGGCTCGGTTCATACTGCAGCACACTCCGGCTCACAACAAGTGTCCGGTGCGTCCCCATTCACCGTTTCAGATACGGTGACCGTCCCTGTTTTCTGGGTACAGTCCCTGAATTGGAGCCCGTCTGTCCCCGCTTTTGCAGAGCCGATCCAGTTTCCTGAGAGGCGGAGCCATGTTAGCTGTGAGAGGAGCACTGACAGAGTAGCTGGAGAGGAGGAGCTGGAGTGGCTCCAGCCTGGCTATGTGCTGCTTGTAGCCACCACTCCTCCTCTCCATTTGTCAATAAGAACACCGGCTGCGATCCTGGGGACAGTGACATGACCGCCCTCTCACAGCATCATGCCCCTCTCCTCCTACCTCTCCTCTCTCCTCCCATCTCTCTCCCAGCAGCGGTGTTCTGTCAGAGCAGTACACAGGGGAGGGAACAGAGCACAGTGTTCCTCCCTCCCCCTCCCTCCTGTACTGCAAAGAATTATGGGCAATGTAGTCGGGAGGGGCGGAATTGCCTGGAGCTGCAGACTGAGTGTAAATGGCAAAGTGAGTTTCTGTTATAAAATTGTATAAAGTAATTTTTCTCTGACTGATGGGCACTCACGAGATGGCACTGATAGGTGGTACTGATGATAGATGGCACTGATGATAGGCTGCACTGATGAGATGGTTCTGATAGGTGGCACTGATGATAGGCTGCACTGATGGGCACTGATGAGGTGGCACTGATAGGCACTGATGAGGTGTCACTGAGGGGCAGTGATGAGATGGCACTGATAGGTTGCACTGATGGGCACTGAGATGGCACTGATGGGCACTGATGAGATGGCACTGATAGGTGGCACTGATGGGCACTCCTGAGATGGCACTGATAGATGGCACTAATGATAGGCTGCACTGATGAGCACTCATGAGGCTGCACTGATGGGATGGCACTGATAGGTGGCACTGATGATAGGCTGCACTGATGGGCACTCATGAGGTGGCACTCATGAGGCTGCACTGATGGGCACTCAAGAGGCGGCACTGATAGGCTGCACTGAAGGACACTGATGAGGTAGCACTGATGGACACTCATGAGGTGGCATTGATGAGCACTCATGAGGCAGCACTGATGAGGTGACACTGATGGGCGCTCAAGAGGTGGCACTGATGGGCACTGATGAGGCAGCACTGATGGGCACTCATTAGGCAGCACTGATGGACACTGATAGGCTGCACTTATGGGCACTGATGAGGTGGCACTGATGGGCACTCATGAGGCAGCACTGAGGGGGCACTGATGAGGTTGCACTGATAGGCACTCACGAGGCAGCACTAGTGAGGTGGCACTGATGGGAACTCATGAAGGGGGAACTGAAGGGCACTGATAGCCTGCACTGATGGGCACTGATGAGGCGGCACTGATGGGCACTCATGAGGCAGCACTAGTGAGGTGGCACTGATGGACACTCATGAGGCGACACTGATGGGCACTGATAGGCTGCACTGATGGACAATGATAGGTGGCACTAATGGGCACTAATAGTAGGTGGCACTAATGGGCAATGATAGGCGACACTGATGGGTGGAACTTATGAGGAGGCATTGATGGGCAGCACTCATAGGCACTGATAGGCTGCACTGATGGGCACTGATAGGCTGCACTGCTGGGCACTGATAGGTGGTACTGGCTGTGACAGCAAGTGAGCAAAGTACGGGCGATAACCAGCTGTGATTGGACATGGCTGATCACATGGTAAAGGGCCACTGTGATTTATCTCATGGACGAAATGTGAGAAATAACGTATATATCATACAATCATTCCATCAACACATAGCACATGCACTGCATATATCGTTTGAGGAAAATATACTTACAAAAAAGTTTACTATTTGCCAAAAAAAAAAAAATGTCCCCGGATTTCATTTTGAAAATCTGATCACCTTACCTTCGGACCAAAGTTGTGCAGGACCTTTTTTTTTGTCCACACCAGCATGGGTGTTCAGGATTGCTACACCAGCTTTTTTCTTCTCGTTTGAAGCCTATCATATGTTGGAGTAAGGCTTGGTTCACACTGCAGCACACTCCGGCTCACAACAAGTGTCCGGTGCGTCCCCATTCACCATTTCAGGTCCGATTTCAGCCCAAATTTTTGTCTGAATTCGGACCTGAAATGGACCAAAAGATGCACGGAGCCGCTGCAGAGATGTGTGAACCGGCTCCATAGAGAACCGGTCGCAATTTCTTGCTATGCAAACTGGATGCAGGTGAACCCAGCCTAATAACTAATTGCAAATTGAGAGAGCTGTGTTTGTCCGCACCTGAGCATCTAAGCTGCCAGAGATACAGATGTATCTTTATGTTGGAATTAAGGCCTTTTACATTCAGAAAAAAATATTTAACCATGATGAAGGCAGAACAAAAGTAGTGTTTTAAAAAAATCAGGGCAACGTTCAGAGTTGCCACATATAATCAGTGAAATACCAAACTCAAAAGCAGTACTGTGCTATATTTTAATTAACTCATACAATGTTGCAAAGAATACATTAAGTAATGTAAATATTTAACCACTTCAATACAGGACGTTTATACCCCCTTCCTGCCCAGACCAATTTTCAGCTTTCAGCACTCTCACACTTTGAATGACAATTACTCTCTCATGCTACACTGCATCCAAACAAAATTTTTATCATTTTTTCCACACAAATAGAGCTTTCTTTTGGTGGTATTTAATAACCTCTGGGTTTTTTATTTTTTGTGAAATAAGTGAAAAGGGCGAAAATTTTGAAAAAAAAAAAAAACTTTTTTTAGTTTCTGTAATACAGTTTTACAAATAAGTAATTTTTGTTCATAAATTTGGGCCAAAACCTATACTGCTACCTATCTTTGGTAAAAATAACCCAAATAAGTGTATATTATTTGGTCTGTGTGAAAGGTATAGAGTCTACAAACTATGGTGCCAATCATTGAAAATTGATCACACCTGATGTACTGATGACCTATCTCATTTCTTGAGGCCCGGAAATGTCAGAAATGTACAAATACTCCCCAAATGAGCCCTTTTTGAAAATTAGACATTCCAAGGTAGTTAGTAAGAGGCATGGCGAGTTTTTGGAAGTTGTACTTTTTTCCCACAATTCTTGGGAAAATTAAGAAATTATTTATTTTTTATTTTTTTTGCACAAAATTGTCATAACAACATAATCCCAAATTTCACTATATCACAACATAGTAAAAAGCCGCGCTAAAAATCAAAACATAAATAATCTTATATGGCAATTACACACACTCATGAATAAAGTGCTAGTGCAAACTGTAAATCATATAGTGCCAGTGCCAATTTCACATTCTATAAAGAGCCAGTGTCCATTTGTTGTGCAATCATAAAAGGAAAGTGTCCTAAAAAATAGTGTCCATAATCATAATCCTTTCTCCAAAGGTGCAGATAAAACACTCTTTAGTTCAGCTTTCACCACCACTCAAAGAATCCCCATGCAGGTGATCACTCTGGAGGCTTACCAGATGGTTAAGTAAAAAACGCCTGTTAATTAATCTGCCTCAGCCTGGGCTCCTCACAGCTGTGATCCGCTTCCTCCAGGGTCACTCGGTATAGGTATTTAAGTAGAAAAAAAGAATTCTCATAGTGTATCTCTTTTACTAATTTATTCAACACAAATACCAAGATATGCTTACATCAACTCTTAAAATGTTACACTGTATCAATCCAATAGCCTCTACCGCTTGCTGGTCCTCGTCTCTCTCTCCCTCCCTTCGAGCGTCCCAGCTCCTGGTGTGCCTGTTGTGTCTCTGTTCGGGCCGCCGTGTAGCCACGCCCTGGCGCGTTTCGTCACTTCCGACTTGACAGTGACATGACCGCCATGACTTCCGACATGAGGCGGACCGAACCCCCTTTAATAGTGGCACTTTCCCTGCCACTAGATGGCGCACCGTCCCGATGTTCCACCCGTCCATGAGCCATGCGCAACTGAGTCTCTGTATCATACAGGGAGATCCCATCCCCGCTCAGTATTGATCTTCACTGAGGGAATCAGACCCGCGCATAGCCCGGCAAGCCGGCG
>BLSH010135180.1:42885-56344 GCA_018402905.1 Glandirana rugosa
CGATGGTCAAGGTTTTTATCTACTCTTGTATGTTTGTATATGTGACTTACTAACAGTATCAAGTATAATGTCTCAATACACCCCGTTTACTCGAATGTGTAAAGGGAAGTAATGGATCTTGTAACGACGGTTGTCAAAAGACACCTCTTCATACTCACGATTTTTATGATTTACTAGGTTCTAAATGACTGTTGGGAAAAATATCAATATGAATTGTATAACAATCACTAGTCAGTGAAAATTTTGTGAGGGAGTATTAATCGTAAAGAACAAAAAAAAGATCTACTAAACTTTGATTTAACTACAACCGTGTTAAGTATAACTATAAAAAGGGTTGTCAGTAAATCTTGGATCATTTAGTATTTTTAGCACTCATACTTCTCCACAGAAAACTGTTGGCAGCAATGTTCTAGGTAATGAAGGGAAATGTGTAAGCTCATTTGCCCCACATAACTCTGTAATATGAACTATGACAATCATTCAGTGTATATGTTTGTATGTTCTCATCTATTTTTGGAACTGGTAGCAATCAATAATCTCTCTAATGAAAGGTTGTCCTACATGTGTTCTTAATTGTTCATTGCCTTGTATGCTGAAAATAAAACATTCTGCACCTTTGACAAAATAACAGCAACTCCTTTTACACTGTTAAACTTGAACATTACATTGTTATACTTTTGATGTGGCAGTAGCAGGGGACAAAGTTATAGTAGATACATTATGTAAGACCTATTTATAATTGTTTAATTCATTTTTACCTCATAAGTAGGGGTAGTAGACATCAGTAAGGTACATTTAAAACCAATAGAAAACCCAGAAAAATCTCAAATAAATTACATTGAGAAACAATATTTCTACATTTGAGTTTATGCTATATACTTTGTGTTTAATGGAAATGTATAGTCATGCAAATGTTTTTAAATTTGCATGTAAAATAAATTAGTCTAATGCAACTTTTTGTTAATATTTTTATCAAATATACAATGACCACTTGAAGAGAGCAGGAGATGTTTATGTGGGGGCCATCAGCATAAACTGTCAGTTAAATCACACTTGATAAAAAGTAGCTATGAGCTCAAATTTGGAAGTTCATCTAAATGACAGACTTTTCTTAAATTTTGTGGGAATCAAATGTTGTATAAGGTAGCAATGGAAATACTACTATTGTACATAACAGCTTTCTTGCTGTTAATGGCTGCTAAGGAACCTGCAACCAAGTAATCAAAAGGGTAAAACTAGCATGACATCACAAACCTGATATGCCCATGTTGCCATATTTGGGCAATTACAAATATAGCTATGACCATATTTGATAAATAATATTACCCAGGAGACCCAAACCCTTTGTTTACGCTTGGTGGCAGTGCCCGGTAGATGTCATACAATGCAAGCAACGGGATCACACATGGCCATCAATTAAGGGACTGCTTCTTTCCATGGATGTTGGATATTGTTCATCCTGACTGACTAGGAATTGAATTGCTGTGCGACATGATTGACAATGGCTTTACATAGTGGGATATTTTTTGTGGGATTTTTTTAAATAAAGTACTTGTCAAAAAACTTGTGTAGGTGTTTATGTTCCACATTTTTGTGTAACTCATTTCAATTGGAGAAGTGGTATCTTGGGTGCCCTTATTGTTAAAGGGAGCTTTCAGATTCTGAAAGACCCCTCCTTGCATACCACCACAACCACTAGGCCAGTATTGTGGGGATGATGCCCTTTTCCTTATCAACATAGGAGGTACCCCCGATGTTGAGAACATTCCCCACTTAACTGACCTGCCAAACTGCATGCTTGGATAAGGGACTGGTATCATTTTTTCATTCACATTGGGGGCAATATCTGGGCACCCTTCTTATTAAAGTAAGCTTTCAGAATCTGATAATTACCCTGACCCCATACCCCAATGTACATGCAGACTTGTTCTCTAGGGCAGTACCCAGCCCCCATACTATTTGTTTGATAACCCTTTGCCCATTAGTGGAGTAAAGGTCTGTTACTGTTTAACATTCAGCTCAAATTGACTTCAAAGGGGTTTGGATTCAGCACCTGAACTTTATTCATGTTCTGGGAACCTATCTTGATCAATACCCAGGTCCATTCAGCTCATTCCTAATGGCAAAAAAGACTGTCTAGTGATTTTCCCTCTCTGAGGGAACTTACCTGTCTTCAGTTCATCTGGAAAAAAGGATTGTGGTCCTTTGAGGAAACTTTCAAACTGACTGTGGTATACAGTATACTTAAAGTAGGACTAAAGGCAAAGCCTTTTTTTTTTCTTTTCATTTTGAGGGAGGGTTTTAACCCATGCGATTTTTTTATTTTTTGCCATCTGTGTACCGTTAGAGAGATTTTCCTGCACTTCCTGTCCCATAGCCAAAACAGAAACTGAGAGAAAATCTCTCCAAAGAGAGTAAATTCATGTTTGATACCAGGTCAAGTGTCTCCATTGGAAGATTTCCCCCTTATTCATGTTCTGGTGACAACCCAAAACTTTATTTTATTTTCACTCTGCAGATATAGTAAAAAGGACAGATGGGGTGAATCTCCCCTATGAGGGAACAGATAGTAATAAAAATGTCATTGAATTGCTGGATGTCGGAAAGCAATCGGCACCACATCCCTTAATCAAGCAAAACATATGATAGAGGAAAATGGGATTTTAAACAGAACATAAGTAAAAAAATATCAACATTTTATTGAAACAACAGTTAAAATCAGCATAAATTCAACATACAATATCCAAGTGATTATGGAAAAAAATGCAGTAAATCCAGCTCTACATGTTTAGCCAAACAATGGTTTATTCAAAAGACTTATAACAGATATTGCATTGCATATGAAATCACTATGAATATGAATAATATAATTACATAATGAAACAATATACAAATCACACATTCAATAACGAAAGAAAAACTCAATAAATCTAAAAAAAATGCATGTGCTTAAAAACCTAACCGGGTAAACTCTTACTTAAACAAGTCAACCTCAAATTTTAAAAGTCTTCAACCTGTTACCTTTGTGTTGTACTCCTGCTGGAATGTCTCTCCTCTCCTCTCCCACTGAAGCCAATGGCACAAACAGCCATTCAAGGGCTCCCTTAAATACCTCCTCCACCTCCTCCAGCTGCTCAGTGGGCCAGATGCCCAAAGGAACGAATGTGCATGCTCATTTGTTAAAATGAATACATAATTATTGACCAGTTAGCCATTATAGAAAATAGTTTATATTTATAGAAAAAGATCATGATAAGTTTGTAAGAATCTTGGAATAACAGGTATCAAGCACTATGCAACACTGAGTTACAATAAACATGGTACAATAAACAAAATAATATGAATATAACATGTTATAAAATCACATGTTCAAAACAACATCCATTAACCCTTTGCTAGGGGAAACCCCCAGCAATTGTGCAAGTCCTTTATATAATTATAAAAAGGGCTTAAAGCTGATAGATTCATTCAATCCAGGATATTTTGTAGCTGCCAAGGTGTGAATTAATTTCCATCCCTAATTCAGTTAAAACAAAGAGGAAATAGGTGGGACTTTATATGAGGTATGTGCGGCAAGGAAAACACATTCATTCTCAAAAACACAATGTTTATTGCTACATAATTGCATAACATGTAAAAAACTTTTCATTCATAGGTTTGTGTCTAAAATTACACTATGTAACAAACATAATAATATGTAGAGAACTGGCAACAGCAATAATAGATACATTGTATAATATCCTTCAATACTAGTGTATTAATAAATCCGTTACCCACAATCTTACACTAATCAGCGCTACGGACGCAATTAATTTTAAAACATCTGAAAACTGCCGTACTAAAAATAATTAATGACATAAAGGCATACACATATAAAACAAACAACCATCCGATAGGTGTTAATAATAGTTCAATAGTGTCTGCACAGCGCTTTCAGCAACCACAGTCCAAAGATTGTTCAAGAGGTGGATGAAAGTTCCACGTGAAAGGATGAAAGTCCATATCATACTATTGCCAGCCACCAGGTTCTTTGCAACACCACAAGTGATCCACTCCCTATGAGGTGCCCACTTACCGGACACAAGCTTTAATAGAGCCCTTTGTTATGTGTGTACACCTGCTCCGCTAGCAATCCTCCACTGCTCGGCTGACAGTCATCTACTCAGGGGATGAATCTGCTGACCACAGGACAGATCTCTGATCTGATTACTTACCTTTCCTGAGTGGATGACTGTCAGCCGAGCAGTGGAGGATTGCTAGCAGAGCGGGTGTACACACATAATGAAGGGCTCTATTAAAGCTTGTGTCCGGTAAGTGGGCACTTCATAGGGAGTGGATCACTTGTGGTGTTGCAAAGAACCTGGTATAGTATGATATGGACTTTCATCCTTTCTCCTGATTCACGTGGAACTTTCACCCACCTCTTGAACAATCTTTGGACTGTGGTTGCTGAAAGCGCTGTGCAGACACTATTGAACTATTATTAACACCTATCGGATGTTTTTTTGTTTTATATGTGTATGCCTTTATGTCACACATTGTATAATATGGGAACGCTGCATCAAAATAATACATTGTAGAGTAAATATAAAATAGCCATCTCAGATGACACAGACCACCTCAAAGACAGTATGAAGATAAAATCGGTATAGAAAAATTGGTTGAACCATCCAATGTAGATGAGATGCATCCAATAAGCCCTACGCACGTTTTGTGGATTTAATCAACTCTTCAGGGGCAAATGCATTAAGTATCTGTGAAAAAACACAAATATATAAAGAAAAATAGATAATACAAAGCATTCTAGCCATAATGCCTGGCAAAATGAATACTGACCAGACGGAGGAGAGGGCTTATCCCCCTTAGGTACTTACATGTGGACTAAAGATGAGGTGGCGAAATCGCAGCAAAAGTGCCGCAGGCGTCTGTGATGGGAGCTGAGGTACTGGGACCCAAGGGGATGCATCTCATCTACATTGGATGGTTCAACCAATTTTTCTATACAGATTTTATCTTCATACTGTCTTTGAGGTGGTCTGTGTCATCTGAGATGGCTATTTTATATTCACTCTACAATGTATTATTTTGATGCAGCGTTCACATATTATACAATGTATCTATTATTGCTGTTGCCAGTTCTCTACATATTATTATGTTTGTTACATGAATGAAAAGTTTTTTACATTTTTTTATATTTTTTACATGTTATGCAATTATGTAGCAATAAACGTGTTTTTGAGAATGAATGCGTTTTCCTTGCCGCACATACCTCATATAAAGTCCCACCTATTTCCTCTTTGTTGTGTGAATTCATTTGGTTTCACGCTGCAAGATTAGTTTGTCGATATCCCCCCTCTCTTATGTATGGGTATGCGTTCTAATGCAAATAACTTTTTTATAACTGGAAACTAGGGATGGAGTTCGTGTTTGGATTGAATATATGTTCGATCCGAACATTGGGTGTTCACTCGTTCGGGTGTTCCCGAACATTATAGGGCATATATATATACACACACTATTGAGTGTCCACTATATATATCTGTCCATACGTTATATAGTACATGACGTGGTGTATTAAAGTTTATACAATTTTTAACCCCTTAACCCCCAGAGCCCTTTTTTACATTTGTTGTTTACAAGTTAAAATCAGTTTTTTTTATAGAAAATTACTTAGAACCCCTGAACATTATATATTTTTTTTCAAACACCCTAGAGAATAAAATGGCAATCATTGTAATACTTATTGTCACACGGTATTTGCGTAGCGGTCTTTCAAGCGCTTTTTTTTTGGGGAAAAAATCACTTTTTTGAGTTAAAAAATAAGACAACAGTAAAGTTAGCCCAATGTATTGTATATTGTGAAAGAGGATGTTACGCAGAGTAAATAGATACCATACATGACACGGCTGAAAATTGCACACACTCGCGGAATGGTGACAAACTCCAATACTTAAAAATCTCCATAGCCGATGCTTTAAAAAATTTTAACGGTTACCAGGTTAGAGGTGAAGAGGAGGTCTTTTGCTATAATTATTGCTCACACTCTGGCAATCGCGGGGATACCTCACATGTGTGGTTTGAACTCCATTTTCATATGCGGGCGCGACTTATGTATGCGTTTTCTTTGCTGCACGAGCTCGCAGGGAGGGTGGTGCTTTCAATTTTTAAAAAAAATTATTTTATTATATTTTTCATCTTAACACTGTTCCTTTATAAAAAAAATCTGATCACTTTTATTGCTATCACAAGGAATGCAAACATCACTTGTGATAGTAATATATGGTGACAGGTACACTAAAAGACCCCCCATCCCTCCTTTACACTTCACAGTATTCAGATCACCAAAAATGGTGATTCTGTATACTGTCATTTTTTTAAAACCGGCGCCGTTAGCCGCCAAGTAAACCGGAAGTGACATAACATTGCTTCTGGGAATGTATGAAGGAGTCCCGATCTAAGCTTATTCAGGGTTCCACGGGGACTCCACACAGCGGCCAGAAGCGTCAGATCAGTGCTCCGGTCTCCCGGGGGACGGGAGGCTGGAGAAGAGCGGCGGACGGTGGCGAGAGGGAGGATGTCTCCTCCCGCTGCCTGGGATAACGATCGGCTGTTATCAATGGATAGCTGGCCGCCTGCTCTAAAAAATGGTACCAGGGAATAGCCTGTAGCTGCAGACTATACCCCGATGCATCCACTTAAAGCAGCCACCGTTTATAAACAGCGATTTGAGTTAAGTGGTTACACTAATTTACAACAGCTGGGCCCATTCCTGCGCCCAACAAAAGTAACTGCAAGGGGGTTACAGTGTTCTGGCTTCGTCAACACCCAAGGCCCAATTTTTCACCACCTGTTTGACTGGGAAATGTCATCACAATTTTTAACCACTTAACGCAAATCGTTGTTTATAAGCTTTAAATGGAACTATCCCTGGTATCGTTTTTTAAAGCAGACGGCCAGCTATCCAGTGATAATGGCCGATCTGGTTTGGAAGCCGCTCGGTCTTCATCCCAGGGAGCGGGAGGGGCCACCCCCCGCCACCGTCCGCCGCTCTTCTCTGGTCTCCCGTCCCACCAGGAGACCGGAGCTCCGATCTGACACTTCTGGCCGCCATGTGGAGTCCATGTGGAAGCCGGAATCGGCTTCAATCGGGAATCCTTCGTACATTTCCGGAAGCAACGTCAGAATGTCACTTCTGGTTTACTCGGCGGGAAATGGTGCCGGTTTAAAAAAAATTACAGTATTCAGAATCGTGTACCCCAAATCTATTCACATGGGGGGATCTGGGGGCCCCTTATTAAAGGGAGCTTCCAGATTCTGATAAGCCCCCTGCCCAAAGAACCCCACAACCACCAGCCAGGGTTGTAGGGATGAGGCCCTTCTCCCCATCAACAAAGCCCCCCTCCCCCAAAGCACCCAAACTCCTCATGTTGAGGGCACATAGCCTGGTACGGTTCAGGAGGGGGGGAGTGCTCGTTTGCCCCCCCATCCTAACTGGCCAGGGTCTGGTTTGGATTTTAGGTGGACCCCCACGTCAATTTTTTTAAACATTTGGCACAGGGTTCCCCTTAATATCCAAACCAGACCCAAAGAACCTGGTTTGGACTGGGGGGGACCGCACACACTTTTATTCAGCGATTTTTTGTATATTGTCGGGAACCGGCAATACATTACAGCCATTATTTTAAATGACAATTTTTCCTATGGAAATGTAATTTTGCTCTGGCTATGTTCTACATCTCACTAGAGTTGAGCAGACACCTGGATGTTCAGGTTAGGCGGGTTCGGCTGAACTTCGCAAAAAAGTTTGACTTTGGCCCCAAACTTGACCCCGAACCCCATTGTCAATGGTGACCCGAACTTTTGGGCACTAAAATGGCTCTAAAAAAGTCCTGGAAAGGGTTAGAGGGCTGAAAAAGGAAGCAAAATGGAGCTAAGAGTAGGACAAGTGCCCTGTAAACAATTGTGGATAGGGAAATAACTTAAAATCACATAAAAAAATAAAAAAATGGAGGAGGAGGTGGATGTGGAGGTTGAGGAGGCCTCAAAAATAGAATGAGTTAATTTAAGTATACCAATGGCTGTGTGAGGCCGGTATAAATGTCTATTCTGCACAAGGTACAGACAAGTCTTGTGGGATCCATGCCTGGTTCATTTTAATAAACGTTAGCTTGTCCACCTTGGCTGTGGACAGGCGGCTGCGCTTGTCTGTGATAACGCCCACTGCCGTGCTAAACAAATGTTCAGACAATACATTGGCTGCAGGGCAGGCCAGCACCTCCAAGGCATAAAGGGCAAGCTCAGGCCATGTGCCCAATTTGGAGACCCCGAAGTTGAATGGGGCAGACCCATCAGTCAGTAGGTGTAGGCGTGTGCACACATATTGTTCCACCATATTGCTGAAATGCTGCCTCCTGCTAAGACGTTGCCTATCAGCTGTGGTGCTGTTTGTTGTGGCGTGCTGCTGACAAAGCTTTTCCACATTTTTGCCATGCTAACCCTGCCTTCTGAGGTGCTGGCGGTGCCACAGCTACGTTGACGGCATCTTCCTCCTCCTCTGCCTTCGTCTTGTGCTTCCACCGAGCCCCCGGTGTCATTTGGGAATGTCCTCAGCAGCGCATCTACCAGCGTGCGCTGGTAGTCGCGCATCTTACGATCACGCTCCAGTGAGGGAATTAAGGATGGCACATTGTCCTTGTAATGGGGATCCAGCAGGGTGGCCACCCAGTAATCAGCACAAGTTACAATGTAGGCAACTCGGCTGTCGTTGCGCAGGCATTGCAGCATGTAGTCGCTCATGTGTGCCAGGCTGCCCAGAGGCAAAGATAAGCTGTCCTCTGTGGGAGGTGTATCATCTGTGTCCTCCATATCCCCCCAGCCACGCTCCAGTGATACCCACGAGCTGCGTTGGGTGCCACCCTGCTGTGAACATGGTTCCTCCTCCTCCTCCTTCTCCTCATCATCATCATTCTCATCCTCCACATCCTCCAGAACTGTACCCTGGCTTGAAAATTTTTTACCTGTCCTATGCTGGTGCAGGAACCCACCCTCCGAGCCACTTGTGAATGACTGGCCTGATAACCATGGAAATGACCCCTCTTCCTCCTTCTCTACCTCCTGTGCCACATCCTCTTCCATCATCGCCCAAAGTGTTTTTTCAAGGAGACATAGAAGTGGGATAGTAACGCTGAGAACAGCGTCATCGGCACTGGCCATGTTGGTGGAGTACTCGAAACACCGCAATATGGTACACAGGTCTCGCATGGAGGCCCACTCATTGGTGGTGAAGTGGTGCTGTTCCGCAGAGCGACTCACCCGTGCGTGCTGCAGCTGAAACTCCACTATTGCCTGCTGCTGCTCACACAGTCTCTCCAGCATGTGGAAGGTGGAGTTCCACCTTGTGGGCAGGTCGCATAGGAGGCGGTGAAGTTCTGCTGCAGCTCAGACAGGCGAGCAGCAGCAGGGTGAGAATGCCGAAAGCACGCACAGACGGCCCACACTTTCTGCAGCAGCTCTGACATATCCGGGTAGTTTTTTCAATGCCCATCCACAGCTCCTGCGCAGTGTGGGGTTTATCCCCCAAACATATCAGTTTTAAAACAGCCTGCTGTCATTTCTCCCTGGATGTGCTGAAGTTGGTGGTGAAGGTGTTACGCTGACCGGATGAGGAGGTGGTAGAGGAGGAGAAAGCGGAGTAGGAGGAGGAGGCAACAGGAGGCAAAGAGAAATGCCCTGCAATCCTGCAAGGAAATGCACCAAACTGCTATCCGCCTCAGGCCCACCCACCACTACATTTGCCCAGTGTGCAGTTAGCAAGATATAGCGTCCCTGCCTGTGCTTACTGGTCCACATATCAGTGGTTATGTGGACCTTGCCACAGATGGTGTTGCGCAGTGCACACTTGATCTTGTCCCCGACTTGTTTCTGCAGGGAAGGGATAGCTCACCTGGAAAAGTAGTGGCAGCTGGGAACCACATACTGTGGGACAGCCACCGCCATCAGGTTTTTAAAACTGTTCGTGTCCACCAGACAGAATGACAGCATTTCAAAGGCCAGGAATTTTGAAATGCTGGCATTCAGGGCCAGGAATTGTGAGTGGGTAGGAGGGTACTTCCTCTTTCTCTCTAGTGTTTGGGAGATGGACAGCTGTAAGCTTCCATGGGACCATGTGGAAATGCTTGGGGATGGTGGCGGGCATGGTGGCGTTGCTGTCACATCATCTGTTTGCTGGGTGGCAGGTGACACTGGCACTGTAGAGGTGGAGAAAGAGTCAAGGCAGCAGCAGAAGAGGAAGCAGGAGGAACCCGAGACCTTTCTTGGATTTTGAGGTGCTTATTCCACTGCAGCTCTTGCTTTGCATGTAGATGCCTGGTCATGCAGGTTGTGCTCAGGTTTAGAACATTTATGCCTCGCTTCAGGCTCTGATTGCACAGCATGCAAATCACTAGTGTCTTGTTGTCAGCACATTGTCTGAAGAACTGCCATGCCAGGGAACTCCTTTGAGCTGTCTTTGGTGTGCTAGGTCCCTGGTGCGGTGGATAGTAGCAGGCGTACTGTCTAGGGGATGGTCGCTCTGCTTTTGCAACCTGCTTCCTCTTTTGCTGTGCTGGTGCCTCTGTGCGGCCACCATCTCTTCCTTCAAATTGCACATGTCATTCGCATGACCTTCATTCCATGTGGGGTCTAGGACCTCCTCATCCTCCACATCATCTTCCACCCATTCTTCACCACTGCCCTCCTTGTCAGTCTGCACACTGTAGAAAGCCGCAGCAGTTGGCACCTGTGTTTCGTCATCATAAGAGGCGTGCTGCGGTGGTGTTTCCATGTCCTCATCCTGAAACAGAAGTGGTTGGGCATCGGTGCACTCAATGTCTTCCACTTCTGGGGCAGGGCTATGTGGATGGCCCACGGAAAGCACACCAGCATAGTCATCAAAAAGCATAAGAGACTGCTGCATGACTTGGGGCTCAGACTGCTTGGCTGATTTACAAGGGGCTGAGGTGACAGATGGCCATGGGGTTCAGTTGCCAACTCTGAGCTTTCAGCAAGGGACCGGGTGGGAGAAAATGTGAAGAAACTGGAGACATTGTCAGCCACCCAATCTACTATCACCTGTACTTGTTCTGGCCTCATTGAGTGGCATTCGGGCCTACCATATAACATTGAAGGTTCTGTCGGCTAATCGCACCTGAGGAAGGTGTTTCACTTGTGCATGTAGCTGGCACAGATCGACCATGTCCTCTCCTTGCAACAGGAGCTACACCAACACCACCAACACCAGCAGCACCAGCAGCACCAGCAGCACCACGACCACATCCCTTATTTGACGCTCTCTTCATTCTGGACGCAAATGTACTATTTAGCACGAACTTATATTATTTTTTAAACTGACAATGTAGACACACTTTTTAATTTGTGCAAGAAATGCACAGCAAGGTGCAAATGTACTATGTAGCACTATTTTTTATTTTTTTTAAACCAGCAATGTCGACGCGCTTTTTAATTTTATGCAAGAAATGCACAGCAAGGTGCAAATGTACTATGTAGCATTATTTATTATTCTTTTTTTTTTTAAACTAGCAATGTAGACACACTTTTTATTTTTGTGCAAGAAATGCACCGCTGGCCGCTAATGTAGTATTTAGAATATTTTTTTATTTAAACCAGCAATGTCGGCGCACTTTTTAATTTTGTGCAAGAAATGCACAGCAAGGTGCAAATGTGCTATGTAGCACTATTTTTTTTTTTTTAAAGCAGCAATGTCGACGCACTTTTTAATTTTATGCAAGAAATGCACAGCAAGGTGCAAATGTACTATGTAGCACTATTTATTATTCTTTTTTTTAAAACCAGCAATGTAGACACACTTTTTATTTTTGTGCAAGAAATGCACCGCTGGCCGCTAATGTAGTATTTAGAATATTTTTTTATTTAAACCAGCAATGTAGACGCACTTTTTATTTTTGTGCCAGAAATGCACCGCTGGCCGCAAATGTAGTATTTAGATTTTTTTTTTTTAAAACCAGCAATGTAGATGCACTTTTTATTTTTGTGCAAGAAATGCACCGCTGGCCGCAAATGTAGTATTTAGAATTTTGTTTTTTTAAACCAGCAATGTAGACGCACTTTTTATTTTTGTGCAAGAAATGCACCGCTGGCCGCAAATGTAGTATTTAGAATTTTGTTTTTTTAAACCAGCAATGTAGACGCACTTTTTATTTTTGTGCAAGAAATGCACCGCTGGCCGGAAATGTATTATTTAGAATATTTTTTTCTTTTTTAAACCAACAATGTAGACGCACTTTTTAATGTTGTGCAAGAAATGCCTCGTTAGCCGCAAATGTAATATTTTGCACGAAAAAAAAAAAATTAATTTGTTTAACTGCAATGTAAAAGCAGTATTTAAATATGCCAAAATGTTGGCAACTGAACTAACAGAACACGATTAAAGTAGTGTCCCTGACACACAAGTAGTTGCAAGTGCACTTCACTTGCAAAAATGGCTGCAAACACCCACCTAACAAACAGAAAAATTGCTTAGGTTTTATATGAGGCACTTTGCTTAGCAAACAAAATGTACTCAAGCAAACAAAAACCTTCTCTAGCACCCACCCACTTATAAATCGCTGTTTTTTACAGATTTTCTAAAGCTAATCTGTCCCTCACAGCAGCAGCAGCATCCTCTCCCTACACTAGTATGAGATGATGTGACATGCAGCACTACGTGACTCCAGCTTATATAGAGGCTGGGTCACATGATGCACTGGCCAGTCACAGCCATGCCATTAGTAGGCATGGATGTGATGGCTTCTAAGGGAAAATGAATGAAACGCTTGTTGATTGGCTGCCCTGCAACTATTCAAAAGGCGCGAAAAAATACCCGAACCCTTAACCCAGAATTTTTCTCAAATGTCCGGGTTCGGGACACGGACACCCTAAAGTCTGGTATGAACAGTTTGGGTTCGCTCAACTCTATTCACTTTTTTTCTGTTCGCATGTTCTGGTGCGAACCGAACCGGGGGGTGTTCGGCTCATCCCTACTGGAAACCATGGTATAACCCATCGGCTGATGGGAGTTTCTTTTTTTTTTTCTTTGAGAGAAGGGATACATGGTCCCTGACTTTATGGAAGAATGGTCTTTTGTTTTTTCCAACATATAATGCTTTACATTCACATTCCATGTAATATATATTGATGGTTTGTCAGTTAGCATAAAAATTGAGCTTGTATTGATCTTCATTTGCTAAGTTAACCACTTTAAGACTGCCCACTGTACATATACTGTGGCAGGGTGGTAAAACTATAAACCCATAAGTTGTTTCATGCAATAGATATTGTGGGCATGGTGTCGATGTCTGCAGGCCACATGTGCTCCACGGAGAGGCAGAATGGAATCTGCCTACGTAAACAAGGCAAATCCACATTTTTTTTTTTTTTTTTGCAAATATTTTATTAGATGTTT
>BLSH010135180.1:56354-70288 GCA_018402905.1 Glandirana rugosa
CACAAAAAAAAAAAACCCCCCCCCCGCCGTTTGTTGTTAGGGGGGGGCCGTCGAGACCACAGGAGAGGCAGAGGAGAGAGGAGCAGGATCCGCGATTCGTAGGTTATCCTAGCGGACTGCAAAACCGGTTTGCCCTTTGCCAGAGTACTGGGCGAAAGACTAACCGCCCCTCCTCTAAATCACACTTTTATAGTTTATAATTAAACGTTAGCAGTGTGTTGACTCACCCTAACCCCGCGTCTCGGGTAGGAAAAAACTTCGAAATAATCTCGGAGACCGAATTTTTTTTTGTGTCCGTTTGGCCAAAACGTCAGGCGATCCTATTGGATGCTTAGCGCCTAGGACGAGGAGAGAGGAGACGGAGAGGACACCAGAGCTGCCGGGGGGGGATTGTTGTTTGCCGCCCCCCCCCCAAAAAAAAAAAACACTCGCCGCCACTGCCATAGACTCTTTTAAACGGTTCGATGTAATTTGGAAAAACATGCAGAATATGTTGTTGCTTTATGCATAAATAATACTTTGTTGTGTTTGATATTGCTGCCATCTAGTGGAATAAGTGATTGTTGCACTATGGTTTTACACTGGCGGTAGCGTCTAAAATTATTCTACCTAAAGTAGAATAAATAACCGGTTTTGCACAACTTAAAAGTTATGAAAAACTTGGTAGTATAGAAATCATCAATTTAGGCAGTTATGTACACATTACAAAATCATATTTTAAATGCAGATAATGTACTGTATATACCAACATTTGTGTTATTGTTCACTTCATGTAAACCTCTGTACAGCAACACTTGTAGAGAAAGGTTCAGCACCAGAACCTAATTAGGCTCTGTTACAGTGCACATGTGCTGATGGCAAGTATGTTGATAAAAAGAAAGAAAGTGAGCAGACGGATGACCTACCTCCGTAGTGTGCAGCTACTGCCCTATTGCCCAATCAGCAGGCTGGGTAGAGCTGGGGTCTCTTGGCACATACTACTGTACCTCACATCCTTCAACTAATACTCTGTTGTGTGTGGCTGAGGCTTAATATGCTCAGAGCAAGGACAATATTTGAACCTGTAAAATGTTGACCTGAACTTTTGGGTGTATAGACCTGGAGTAATTCAGAAGATAAGGTTATCCACATCAGTAAGATTTAATTTCAATAATTTTTATTGTGTTCAATACGATAAATACAACATGTACGGTTTGTACATTACAAGAGGAGTAGAAATAAAACACATTTTTAATTTTCTCTAGAAGAGAGAACATACAAGTAAGTAAGTATGAGATTGAGCAGGTAGTGTACATCCCTCTTTTCCATCCACCGAGTTTACACCGAGTACCACTAGCTATAGCTATATCTGTATCACCCAGGAGTTCGGTGGTGTGGGCTGCACCGCGGAGACGAGCCACAGCGGCCCTTTTTAACTGGTGAGATACCCCGAAGCTAAGGATGCGTCTGATCGCAATTGCTTGGCCAATACAGTGATATCGTGGGAGGAGTAAGCCATCGCCCCACACCAGGGCACCCCATGGGGAACAAACTGTGCCCACAGTGCGAGACCGGCCCACCCCCCCATTAATTCGGAATTGCAATAGCAATCTGATTATTTGTCAGGATGGTGAATGTTACTAGTAGCAAATTGTCGATATTGATTGGCCAAATGACCCGCCTCCTCGGCTCCACCCCCCACCTAGCTACATTTCTTTGACAGATACATAGTACATTGGAACTGGCATAGTGGAGCGGACATACAAATATATTATTCGTATCATGACAATGGATGTGTTGTGTCATACCATTCGGTCCACGGGACCCAGATTTTGCGCAGACGTGGTTGATTACCCTGGGCGGAAGCGAATGCTATTTCATACTTGCAGTGGGTATGTGTTAGTTGGACTATTTCATTTATGGAGGGTGTCAAGGCTGTTTTCCATTTCCTTACTAAAAACAATCTGGTTGCCATTAGTAAGTGGGTAACCACTACTCTGAAATCGTGATGAATGTTGTCAATTCCCAAATTTAATAGGGCTAGCCCAGGGGACAAGTCAATTGAAACTCCTACAATTGTACTAATTATATGAAAAATCTTAGGCCATATTCTAGAGAGTCTTCTGCAAGACCAGAGAATGTGATGCAGAGTTCCCACTTCTTCACAATCCCTCCAGCACTGTGGAGATGATGCGGAGTATATTTTCGCAATGCGAAAGGGTGTAAGGTACCATCTCAACATTATTTTGTGTGATAATTCCCATAGGCCCACACACTTCGTAGCTGTGAGGTTGGTAGTTATTGCTGTTTGCCATTGGTCTGTAGTGTATGAGGAATCTAGTTCCTCTTCCCAAGCCAACATCGGGGACGTTTTGGTGAATGTTGTTTTATCGCTAATTAAGGAGTAGAAAATCGATATACCTCCCTTAACATTGCTCACTGATTGCAGAAATGTAGCAGCTTTGTCTGGGATTGTGCACTTTTTGTTGGGTAATGTGTGTAAAATAGAAGTTACCCGGAGATATAGGTAATAATCTTTATTCGCTAGTGAGTACTCCTGTTTGAGCCTTGGGAATGTTTTTATTGTACCATCCTGGTACAAGTCCGATATGGCCAGTATCCCCCCTCGCCATCCAACGAACCAAGGAAAGCGAGGGGGACAAGTTGGCCAGTGTAGACAGCGGAATTTTAAGGTCCCAAGTGGGGTTCTTCAGGTTCGTGTGCGTGGTAAAGTATTTCCAAGCTAGCAACGTAGCTTGAATTGTGGGGGAAAGAGCACTAGGTGTTACTATTATTGGGTTTTCCGTATGTAGGTAGGATAGGAGATCATGGTTGGGAATTTCATGTTTTTCCAGCTCTGTCCAGCTAGTTTCGGGTGTAGATGAAAACCAGTGCTTGGCTTGTGCCAGAATGGCGGCTATGTAGTAGTCGTAGAGCACCACCTGTCCCAGGCCGCCTGCTTTTTTCGTTTTGGTTATTTTGCTGAAGGCACATCTAGCTTTTTTACCCTGCCAGAAGTTACAATTGAGGGTTGATTGTAGTGTTTTAAAGAAGTGTTGTGGCACTGGGATGGTGGCCGTTCGGAAGAGGTATAGAATTTGGGGCAATATTTGCATTTTGAAAGCCGCCATTCTGCCCAACCAAGATAGTTCATGCTTAGCCAAAGAGGTCAGTTGAAGTTTAAGTTTAGTGAGCCAGGGTACATAGTTTGCAGTATAGGAATCTTTGAGGGACTTTGTGAGTGTTATACCTAAATATGGTATTCCTCCATCTCTCCAAGAAAAGGGGTATAGGGTTTCCAATGACTTTCTCGTCTGTAATGGGACCCCAATATCTAATATATGAGACTTGGATTCGTTAATTTTATAGTAAGAGATCTTATTAAATTTTTGTAGGGTGTCATATACTGCTGGTAGGGAATTCTCAGGTTGGGTCAAGATCAGGATGACATCATCCGCGAATAAGCTGATGACATGATCCCTTTGGCCCACAGTGAGACCGTGTACCTGTGGATGTTGTCTAATGAATGTGGCCAAAGGTTCCATGAGTAGGTTAAATATTAAGGGCGACAGCGGGCACCCTTGCCTCGTGCCATTGGTGATTTTAAATGGGTGTGATACAGAACCAGAAGTATAAACCCTGGCTGACGGGCAGGTGTATAATGCCAGAATTGCAGACAGTATTTGTCCTGTGAAGCCAAACTTTTTAAGTGTAGCTTGGAGATATCCCCAGTGTATCCTATCAAACGCCTTCTCTGCATCCAAAGCTAGGAGCAGAGAAGGCGTTTTTAGCTTATCAGTCAGGTGAATGATATTCAGAAGTCTTCTGGTAGCATCTGAGGCTTGTCGGCCCTTAATGAAGCCTGACTGGTCTCTGTCTATCAGATCTGGGAGAACCTTGGCCAATCTATTGTCGATCATTTTTGCATACAACTTAACATCATTGTTCAACAATGAAATTGGATGATAATTCTGTGGTCTGTCTGTTGATTTCCCCGGTTTCAGCAACGTGATCACCAGGGCTTCCAACATTTCAGAGGGAAAGGAGGAGGAGGTCGCGGCAGCCTGAAATACTCCACATAAGTGTGGGCTCAAATGGTGCTGAAATGCTTTGTAATATTCGCCTGTGAGGCCATCTGGGCCTGGGGATTTGTTGTTTGGTAATGAGGTGATGGTTTGAATCAGTTCTGTAGTTGTGAAAGGAGCGCACAAGGTGTCGCACTGTAGTTTCGTTAGTGTAGGGAGATGGAATTGTTGAAGAAAGTTGTTGATGTCTTGGGGTGTGGGTTGATGAGTGTTTGCATCATCTTGTAAATTGTAGAGAGAACTATAGTAGGAGCTAAAGGCATTGGCTATGCCTTTTGGATCATAAAGTGGTGTATTGGTAACTGGGTGAAGTAGTGTAGCTATTTTGGTTTTGCACCGTTGCCCTTGAAGTTTCCTTGCTAATAGTTTCCCTGCTTTGTTATATGTAGAATAGTACAACATCTTTAATCTTTGAGTGGCATGTTCAAATTGGTGCATAAGGAGCTCCTTGAGCTCGTATCTTAGGTCAGCTAATTTTTGGTGATTGCTGGGAAGGGGTTTTTTTTTTTGTTTTCAGCCTCCAATTTAGCAATATTGGAGGTTATGGAACTAAACTGCCGCTGTCTCCTCCTCCTCTCCCATGCACCCAATTGGATACACACCCCTCTGATTAATGCCTTATGGGCATTCCACAGAACCATTGGATCATCTACGGAGCCAGAGTTGTTGTCAAAAAATTCTACCAACTTTTCCTCAATTTGCGTCCTCGTCTGTGTGGACTGGAGAAGTGAAGTATTCATCCTCCACGCAAACGAGGAGTCTGAGGGATACGAATCAGCCAAAGTCAGTGAGATTGAGGCATGATCAGACCAGGTGATCACATTAATTGTAGATTGTAAGACCTTCTGTAAAAGCCACTGGTCTGCTACAAAATAGTCTATGCGGGAGTATGTTCCGTGGCAGGTGGAAAAAAAGGAGAAGTCCCTTTCACTGGCGTGTTGACATCTCCAAATGTCATACAGGTCGTGAGTTAGAAGGAAGTTTCTGAGTGTTGCAGAATTTCTGGATTTTGTTGCAGTTGTGTCCATTGTGGGGTCCGCAATTATGTTGAGGTCTCCCCCAATGAGAAGATAACCTTTTTGATGTTTCTTTATTTTCCGAAGTAGGGAGTTGAGATACCGTATTTGATGTTGATTGGGGACATATGTGTTTACCAAAGTATAGGTAGTGGAGTTTATGTCACAAATTAGTATAATGAAGCGCCCTTCTGGATCTAGTATAGCGTCATGCACTTTGCACGTTACCGTGTTTTTAATAGCAATCATTACTCCTCTCTTTTTTGCTGCCATGGACGAGTAGAAGATATGAGGGAAGTTTTTATTGGTGCAGGTAGGGGGCCTCAGTTTGTGAAAATGAGTCTCCTGTACAAAGACAATGTCACTTTTATGTATTTCAGCCTCTTTCCACACTGAGGCCCTTTTAACGGGGTGATTCAACCCCTTGGCGTTGATAGAGAGTAGTTTGATTCCCATTGTGGAGTGTATGGTGATAAATAAGTTTTACTCACTGTTAGTTGAGAGAACTTAGACCTGTCTCTTGGGCGACCTCTGGTGTCCTGCGGTGGGAGTGCTGGTTAAGTTGTGTCCCTTATTCAATGCAAGCCTTCAGTGGAAGGAGAATTCACTGCTCAATCAAACAGAGGAAAAGTGAACAAGAACAATTCAATTATAAAAAATATAGACGAAATAAAAGGATGGTCTATTTGACCAGTGTGCAGAGTTGCCTGCTCAAGGTGTTAGGGGTAGTACACTTATGTAACGTTCCGGCTAACAGACCTAGCAAAGTGCAGAGCATGCGGGGAGTTAGGTGACATTAAGTTGTCAAAGAATATTAATATAGCCCACGGTTTTGTGTTGTATATTAGTAAGGCACAGAGGTCTTTATCCTTCTGTTTGCTGTGATAGATTGTCCAGGGATCCCCCTGGAGTGGTGTGTCCCCAGGTTTTTGGGCTGGATGGTGGAGTACGTGCTGGAATGATATCCCAGGTTTTCAATAATTTTAGGCCTTTTTCCAAGGAGGTGATTGTGTAGGAAGCTCCCTTCCATTGTATAGCAAGCTTGGTGGGGAATTTCCATTGATAAGGAATATTGTTATTCCGCAAGGTTTTTGTGATTGTATTCAAATTTCTCCGTAATTGCATGGTGTATTGAGAGAAATCCATGAACAATTGTAAGTTGTCATAGGGCTCTGGTAGGCTCCTTAACTTACGGGATGTTTGCATTATCTGTTCTTTAATGTGGAAAAAGTGCATCCGCAAAATTACATCTCGAGGTACATTCTCTGGTATGGAAGATGGCTTAGGGAGGCGGTGTATTCTGTCTATAATGAGGTCAGTAGATGATAGGGTAGGTAACATGGAGGAAAACAGCTCCTCTGCGTATGCCTTTAAATCTGTGCTGCCCACTGTTTCTGGTATACCTCTGATTTTGATATTATTGCGTCTGCTTCTGTCTTCTAAACTTGCCAATTTCTCCTTAACCCATAGGTGATTAGTGTCATTGGCCTCATTAGCATCCATCAGATCATTGATGGTATCTGCAAATTCCCCCATCTTTGACTCTATATGGGAGACTCTGTTTTCTACTGCTGCAATTTCGGTGCCAAATTTTTGCATACATGACAGCATATCTGCATGAATTGTGCTCCGTAGCGAAACCAGCATGTCCTTTAGTGTTGTGTCAAGCACAGGTTGGTTTCTAGTGGGAAATGCTGTAATGGAGTCGTGTAGTTCTCTGGTGTCATTATGAGAATCACAAAATGGACTCACCTCCGGCTGGTCACTCAGCCTGATTCTGGCCTTTTCTGGGCTACCTGAGATGGGGCTGGATGATTGCAGCGCTGCTTGTTTGCGGGGTTGCTGATGTCGGTCTCCGCTCCGTTTATCTGTCTCAGGCTCTGTCAGGGGCCACGTGTGCGGCGTGGAGAAGGAGCCGGCGCCATCTTGACTGTGTGACTGGGGCTGCTGGCCGAAAAAGGCCGTCAGCTTCTTCGGCTTGTGCGCCTCTTTTCTTTTGCGGGACATGGCTCTCTGTGTTCCCGGGGCTGTCTGCTATTGTCTGGTAGCGTTGATGCGGCTCTAGGAGCCTTCATTGCTGTTGTCCCGCTTCTCTGCTCCGGAGCTCCGATCTCAAGCGGCCATCTCCTTCGGCTGCTAGCCACGCCCCCACAGCCATTATTTTAAATGACAATTTTTCCTATGGAAATGTAATTTTGCTCTGGCTATGTTCTACATCTCACTAGAGTTGAGCAGACACCTGGATGTTCAGGTTAGACGGGTTCGGCTGAACTTTGCAAAAAAGTTTGACTTTGGCCCCGAAGTTGACCCCGAACCACATTGTCAATGGTGACCTGAACTTTTGGGCACTAAAATGGCTCTAAAAAGTCCTGGAAAGGGTTAGAGGGCTGCAAAAGGAAGCAAAATGGAGCTAAGAGTAGGACAAGTGCCCTGTAAACAATTGTGGATAGGGAAATAACTTAAAATCACATAAAAAAAATAAAAAATGGAGGAGGAGGAGGTGGATGTGGAGTAGGAGGTTGAGGAGGCCTCAAAAAAAAAGAATGAGTTCATTTAAGTATACCAATGGCTGTGTGAGGCCGGTATAAATGTCTATTCTGCACAAGGTACAGACAAGTCTTGTGGGATCCATGCCTGGTTCATTTTCTTTTCAATAATGTTTATTGGTTTTATAAGAAAGAAAGATTATTACAAAACAGAGCCTCTGGGCATTCCCCGGCTCAAGAGAGACACAACTGCATCATACAAAGATTGGTTATACATGGTATATTACAGTGCATATAATATTTAGGTAAAGAATCGAGTTAGAGTGGTAGGTAAGGTGTTTTGCTATGACTGTCCCGTATGACAGTAAGGATGTAGCGTTTAAGTGGTGTTATAAGTTGTTGTTGGTGATTGTCGCTATTATTGCGTGGGCTTTAATCTTGTAGGGGGAGAGGCTTACCGAGAAGTTACATGGGTTGACCCCGCTCCCCAGACACCCCCCGTGGGAACATAATGTGTTCTGCGGGGCGGGGCCCCCCAGGCGTATCACGTACAGGATTAGTGCTGGGCTGGCTCTCAGATGCCTGGTTCATTTTAATAAACGTTAGCTTGTCCACGATGGCTGTGGACAGGCGGCTGCGCTTGTCTGTGATAACGCCCACTGCCGTGCTAAACAAATGTTCAGACAATACATTGGCTGCAGGGCAGGCCAGCACCTCCAAGGCATAAAGGGCAAGCTCAGGCCATGTGCAGAATTTGGAGACCCAGAAGTTGAATGGGGCAGACCCATCAGTCAGTAGGTGTAGGCGTGTGCACACATACTGTTCCACCATATTGCTGAAATGCTGCCTCCTGCTAAGACGTTGCCTATCAGCTGTGGTGCTATTTGTTGTGGCGTGCTGCTGACAAAGCTTTTCCACATTTCTGCCATGCTAACCCTGCCTTCTGAGGTGCTGGCGGTGCCACAGCTACGTTGACGGCATTTCCTCCTCCTCTGCCTTCGCCTTGTGCTTCCACCGAGCCCCCGGTGTCATTTGGAAATGTCCTCAGCAGCGCATCTACCAGCATGCGCTGGTAGTCGCGCATCTTATGATCACGCTCCAGTGAGGGAATTAAGGACGGCACATTGTCCTTGTAACGGGGATCCAGCAGGGTAGCCACCCAGTAATCAGCACAAGTTACAATGTAGGCAACTCGGCTGTCGTTGCGCAGGCACTGCAGCATGTAGTCGCTCATGTGTGCCAGGCTGCCCAGAGGCAAAGACAAGCTGTCCTCTGTGGGAGGTGTATCATCTGTGTCCTCCGTATCCCCCCAGCCACGCTCCAGTGATACCCACGAGCTGCGTTGGGTGCCACCCTGCTGTGAACATGGTTCCTCCTCCTCCTCCTCATCATCATCATTCTCATCCTCCACATCCTCCAGAACTGTACCCTGGCTTGAACATTTTTTACCTGTCCTATGCTGGTGCAGGAACCCACCCTCCGAGCCACTTGTGAATGACTGGCCTGATAACCATGGAAATGACCCCTCTTCCTCCTTCTCTACCTCCTGTGCCACATCCTCTTCCATCATCGCCCAAAGTGTTTTTTCAAGGAGACATAGAAGTGGGATAGTAGTAAGAAATGCACAGCAAGGTGCAAATGTACTATGTAGCACTATTTATTATTCTTTTTTTTTAAACCAGCAATGTAGACACACTTTTTATTTTTGTGCAAGAAATGCACCGCTGGCCGCTAATATAGTATTTAGAATATTTTTTTATTTAAACCAGCAATGTAGACGCACTTTTTATTTTTGTGCCAGAAATGCAAATGTAGTATTTAGAATTTTTTTTTTAAAACCAGCAATGTAGATGCACTTTTTATTTTTGTGCAAGAAATGTACCGCTGGCCGCAAATGTAGTATTTAGAATTTAGTTTTTTTAAACAAGCAATGTAGACGCACTTTTTATTTTTGTGCAAGAAATGCACCGCTGGCCACAAATTTAGTATTTAGAATTTTTTTTTTTTAAACCAGCAATGTAGACGCACTTTTTATTTTTGTGCAAGAAATGCACCGCTGGCCAGAAATGGAGTATTTAGAATATTTTTTTCTTTTTTAAACCAGCAATGTGGACGCACTTTTTAATGTTGTGCAAGAAATGCCTCGTTAGCCGCAAATGTAATATTTTGCACGAAAAAAAAATTAATTTGTTTAACTGCAATGTAAAAGCAGTATTTAAATATGCCAAAATGTTGCCAACTGAACTAACAGAACACGATTAAAGTAGTGTCCCTGACACACAAGCAGTTGCAAGTGCACTACACTTGCAAAAATGGCTGCAAACACCCACCTAACAAACAGAAAAATTGCTTAGGTTTTATATGAGGCACTTTGCTTAGCAAACAAAATGTACTCAAGCAAACAAAAACCTCCTCTAGCACCCACCCACCAATAAATCGCTGTTTTTTACAAATTTTCTAAAGCTAATCTGTCCCTCACAGCAGCAGCAGCATCCTCTCCCTACACTAGTATGAGATGATGTGACATGCAGCACTACGTGACTCCAGCTTATATAGAGGCTGGGTAACATTATGCACTGGCCAGTCACAGCCATGCCATTAGTAGGCATGGATGTGATGGCTTCTAAGGGAAAATGAATGAAACGCTTGTTGATTGGCTGCCCTGCAACTATTCAAAAGGCGCGAAAAAATACCCGAACCCTTAACCCAGACTTTTTCTCAAATGTCCGGGTTCAGGACATGGACACCCTAAAGTCTGGTACGAACAGTTCGGGTTCGCTCAACTCTATTCGCTTTTTTTCTGTTCGCATGTTCTGGTGCGAACCGAACCGGGGGGTGTTCGGCTCATCCCTACTGGAGACCATGGTATAACCCATCGGCTGATGGGAGTTTCTTTTTTTTTTTTCTTTGAGAGAAGGGATACATGGTCCCTGACTTTATGGAAGAATGGTCTTTTGTTTTTTCCAACATATAATGCTTTACATTCACATTCCATGTAATATATATTGATGGTTTGTCAGTTAGCATAAAAATTGAGCTTGTATTGATCTTCATTTGCTAAGTTAACCACTTTAAGACTGCCCACTGTACATATACTGTGGCAGGGCGGTAAAACTATAAACCCATAAGTTGTTTCATGCAATAGATATTGTGGGCACGGTGTCGATGTCTGCAGGCCACATGTGCTCCACGGAGAGGCAGAATGGAATCTGCCTATATAAACAAGGCAAGTCCACATTTTGGCAAGAGACAACGGGGGCGTGGCCTGACGTCGGCTCGAGCAGACGCGCTCAGAGAGAGCTCCGCCGACCGCCGCAATAATCGGAGGCAATCCGACCGAGGGACAGCGAGGTGAGAAGCCAAAACACCCCAGCCCTAACCCCCACACTCCAGGCTTCATTTTAAGCCCAGTCTCGGGCCGATCGATCACCGCCATCCGCACGGCCGAAAATCGAGGCCGCGGCTTTGCGGCCTACAAACGCCGGAACCGAAGGCGCGGCCGCCGTTCATTTCAACCCTCCATCCGCTGTCTTGCTGACACCCCAGACCCCAGAGGCTTCAGCAGACCTCAGTGACTCACCCCAGAAGACTTTCCTACAAAAGCAGTTAAAGGAAAAGTCCCAAGGAAGCTCCGGCCTAGCCCTCCTCCATAATGGAGGCCTGAAGAAACTCAGGCATAGGACCCAGTGGTGAGCTCTCTTTACACAGGGAACAATAGACATATACAGTATGGGGAAAACGAATGACACCCCTCCTCAATCCCGCTCCAGATCCCCTAGAGACAATGAATTGCAAGGAGGGATTAATATACCAGAGATGTTCAGATCCCAATCACGTGAAGCACAGGCCCCTATACGGACCTCCACAGCTTCTGCACCCCCCACACGTACCCCCAGTCCAATTCCACAAAATGGGCATACGGCATCCCAGCCCGCTGCATTTTTTACATGCCCGCAACCTTGCCATCCCCAACCTTTAAACCTACAAGACCTCAAAACGGTGGCGGACAATATCAAGTCGGCACTGGCAGCAGCCATCACTGACCTGAAGCAAGGCCTGCAAATCGTAGCCAACCGAATAGATAACATTGAATCTACTTCAGAACGACATGAAGCTGAGATCCACCAAATGCAATCTAAAACAAGCATACATGACACCCAACTATGAAACCTCCACCGCCAAATTGAAGACCTGGACAACCGGGGCCGCAGGCACAATATCCGGGTGAGGGGCATACCAGAATCTGTAGAACCGACCAGGATTGCCCAGGCCACCATATCCATATTCAACGACCTCTTGGGCCGCCCACCGCCCAACTCCTATCGACTATGAACGTCTACACAGGGCACTAAGGCCAAGAGCTAGAGATTCAGACCCCCCCCAGAGATGTTATCTGTCACATTGTAAACTACAGGTTAAAGGAAGACATCTTAAGAAATGCGAGGCTACGCCGCTCTCTTCTATACCAAGGCACAGAAATTAAAATTTTCCAGGACCTCTCACCGATTACCTTGAAACAAAGGAAAGACCTGCGCCCCCTTTTGGAAGAACTGCGCACAAGAAATATACAATACAAGTGGAAGTTTCCTTTTTGCCTCTCAGCTTCCCACCAGGGCCGTACAGCTCACCTCAGATTCCCAGAAGACCTTTCCACTTTCTGCGAAACCCTAGCCATCCCCAGGGTTGAGATCCCCAATTGGTACAGCGACCTACAAGGGACAAGCTTGCCTCGCGCCTCTTCCATGGACACCCTTCCGGTCAGAGATGACTTCCACCTCAGGAGGAGAAGACCTTCATCTCCAAGACCTCAAAGAACCCAAAGGCCCGGAAGTGAAGTCCACATCAGCCCCACAGCGTCCCCTATTCATAGGCGCCCCCGCCACGACCTCGAGGACTAATAACCTCCTCGACAACTTGGAACCCGGAACTGGCTCCTACCCATAATCACGAACCTCCTTAAGGGATCAGAATTCAAGGTTATCCTACGCTCACCAATCTGAAGATTCCCAGCATGCTTGTCTCCCTGCGCAACATTCCCCCTGCAATAACCCCATCCTTTGAAGACCTTTCTACCTTTACAGGACCAATACGCGGACCCTTTCCTCGCTACCACTACTAAGAGACCTATAAGACAATCTGGACTTATCACCTCTCTTAATCTCCGCTCACAAGTGGTCTCAATATGGTCATGCATCTATGAAGGCTTAATGCCCCAGACAATCAGCAAAACCTCCCCACCTCCAGTCCTTCCTTTTTTTTTTTTTTTTTCTTCCCTGTTGCACTGGTAACTGAATATTTTGATATGCTGATTAGAAACGTATGACCCTTAAAGTTATTATCTCATTATGTCTTCTCTGGATGGCTCCGCTCTCTCTCTCTCCCCTTCCGCTCCCCATCTACTCCCGTCCTCCTCTTCCTAAAGCCTTTCCTCGCTCTTCTCCTTACCCTACCTCTCGTTACAGAACACCTTAGAGGTTAGCTACCAGCTGGGAGACTCGCCTCTTCTCGGGATCCGCATCATCTGAACATGATTTATTCGAACAACAGCCCACCTAACAAATTTCTGAAGACCCTACTACCTCGCAAGGTAAAGTCAATCAGGGGAACTCAACACCCACAAACGATTTATATTCGCTTTTGGAAACCTGATTGCGCTGGCGTCACCCCGAGAGGAGGCGAAACCTCCAAACCCCGCTTCAAAGGAACGGGTAATTAAAATACCAACTAATTCTGTTTAATGTTGACTAAATGTTTATGTTAAAAGTTTATATACGGTTTAGTAGTTGACATCCTCACTGGTTTTCTGAATACACTCCTTCCGGAGACTAGTGACGCACCACCTACCTGAGATGATGTAATATGTGCATCGTAATATCCCTTATACCCTGAATAACTGCACCTAGGAGCATACCATTCTAATATACTAACCAACGCAAAAAACAATTGCACCCAAATCTGTCATATCCCTGCCGCCCTGTCCTCACACACAGATTACCCAGTCATTAACCCCCCCTAATCTCTGGTATCCAACCACACACCTCTTCACTCACAACTCGCTATTATCCCCCAGCTCATCCTCCATATTATAATCAGTTCCCCCACATATCTTGCTTTTTTTACCCATCACCAAATGCCACCCTGGGTCCAAGCCCTCTACATTCCTGCTAAACTCCAGTCGATTGCCAGACCGCCCTCCCACACGGCTAAATCTCACGGTCCTCGTATTAGGCCAGAGGTTTAGCCAACCCCTACCAGAAAAAGATACACACATATTAGTTAGGTTTCCACTGTAAACCTACTACTGGTTTTGTCTCTCCCCCCCCCACTCATCCCCTCTCATACCCCCTTCCCAACCCTATATTCCGCAC
>BLSH010135180.1:142982-161378 GCA_018402905.1 Glandirana rugosa
CGTGTGGAACAAGTTTTACTTGGAATCAATTTCATATTGATGCCAAATACTAATTTAAACCATTTTCAGGTTTATTGCGTTTTTGTGAGGAGATAAGTCTTCTTAGAAATTAAAGTTTACCACTAGAGGGAGCGCGGTTTTTTATGTTGTATCTGTTATAAGTCTCCTGAAGAGGCCAGCATTTGACAAACCATGTAGAGCTGGATTAACTGCATTTTTTCCATAATCGCATGGATATTGTATGATGATTGTATGCTAATTTTAACTGTTGTTTCAATACAATTTTGATATTTTTATACTTCTGTTATGTTGTGGCACCTTTAAAATCCAATTTTCCTCTATCATACGTTTTTTAGATAGTAATACAAATCTGACAGGTGTTGTAATCCTTCTCTACCTTTTTCTAAAACAAAAAAAATGACCTTAGTTATACTTTAACTAAGGTTCATTTTGAACAAGGTGTGCTTTGCACATTGACAGAATGTTGTTTATTTCTTTTTTTACAATGATTGCAAGTATACAGTGACTTACCATGTTATGACTAGCAACTTGGTTCCAGATAGTTGTAATTGGAAATGCTGTCCATTAACAGATTGAAAGACATTTTCTAACTCTAGAAATTTGGGTCTGTAGTGCAAAATAGTGCAAGGTTAGCATAATGATGTCCTTTGACAAGGAAGAACATTTTGGTCATTAGGCATGTTCAAATTGATCCATGCTAGATGTTTTTTCTATCTATCTTGACATTTTACAGAAGTAAGATGCTCCCAGATAATAACTGAACCATGTCACCACCATTTGCTCGATTTTCAAATGACATGCATGTTGAAGCATTAGTCAGCCTCCTAATAACCTCCATCCTTTTCTCTGATTCAGGAAGTAGCTTGCCAACCTGCAGCAACAGTCAGTCAGCAGTGGTTAAATGTGCTGGTACTCACCCATATAAATCCTGGAGAGGCAGATGGAGGGAGACTATAATGTAGCTTATACTAGCTATTATGGTTCCTATTAAGTAGGAAGGTTATAAATGTGAGTAATGTGTATATGTTACTTGGAAGAGAGTCAGAACATTGATTGTAATTCTAAATAAAATAAAGCAACATTATTGTTTGAAAAAAGAAAAAAAAAACCTCCAGGCTCAGTTCACTACAGTCTGTTATTTGGCAGTGCAGCCAACACTTTGTTTCAATTTTGTTGTGGAAATTAAAACATCAATATTGTCTGAACAAATTGTTCCAAGCTCCATGTACTGAATTTTGTTATTTAGCAGCTGAAATAGATGTTTATTTTTTGGGGGTTTCTTGCTTAAAGTGATTATAAAGTCAAATTTTTCCCCATAAAAATAACAAACATGTTATAATTACCTGCTCTGTTGCAGTGGATTTGGGCAGAGCAACCCAGATCCTCCTTTTCTAGAGTCCCTCTTCTGTGCTCTTGGCCCTTCCCTCCTGTTCAGTGCTCCCACAGCAAGCAGCTTGCTATGGGGGCACCCAAGCTGAGTCACAGCTCCCTGTGTCCATTTAGACTCAGAGCCCCGACTCAGCCCTGTCCCCCTCTCTCCCCTGATTGGCTAGCTGACTTTGATTGACAGCAGCGACAGCCAATAGCACTACTGCTGTGTCTCAACCAATCAGGAGGGAGAATCTTGGCCAGCTGAGACACTTGTGGACATCGATGGAAAGAGAGGGACCTCAGGTAAGTATTAGGGGGCTGAAGGGGGCTGCTGAGCACAGAAGGCTTTTTATCTTAATGCATATAATGCATTAAGATAAAAACACTTTCTGAATTTAAGACCAATTTATCCATCTTCACACCAATACGTTACACCCCCTTCCTTACAAGGCCATTTTTAGTTTTCTTTTTTTTTCCAAGAAGATTTTTATTTAGATTTTGACAAAAAACAAATGAACAATAGCAAAGCCGAGAGAAGTATACTTGTATACAGCAACAAAAATGCAATGCTTACGGAGGATATAATCCATTAAATCCAACATGCAGTAATGTATCCAGAGCATTGATGTTAGTTGTCCCTCTATGTAATTTAGGCGACAAGAAAGGAAGTAAGCATTTACCTATCCTATTTTATTAAACACAGTGAGACTCATGAAATGAGTAAACCTACATATATACTCTGCCCTTAATGAGGCTCCTTTTGTAGGCTTGTTATATATAGTTGAGAGAGGAGCTTGGGAGTTGGGTAGGTAAGCTCCTGTATAAGTGAGGGGTCAAGTGTTACGGGGTAGAGAGAATAAGGGGGGGGAGGAAGAAGGTGAGAGTGGGGGAAAAGATCAAGACATCTCAAAAGAGGGGTTGAAGGCACCACCGGCTACCCTCTCCAACAAATAATGTTTCAGGTGAGGCATTAAGGGGGTGGCACTTCACAGACTACCACCCGCCAGAGTCTCAATAATATGTGAAGTCTCTTTGTGCTTCCAATTAGGTCTGTTCCTGTATCAGCTCATTGTACATTTGAGAATTTTTAAAAGTTTTCCATAAGTCCCAAATAACTGCATACTTAGTCATCCTATCAAATGAGGTGAATATCAGTTCCTCCAGCTCAGTGACTCGGTTGAGTCTCTAAAACCACTCATTTAGGGTAGGGGGGTTCTTGCACGCCAAAGTACAGGGATGCACATCCTCGCAATGTTGACCATGTGCATTGCGAGAGATTTGGCAGTTCTGTTACTCGACTGATGGTGTCAAGTACCCTCCGCCAGTAAGATTGGATGAGTGGACAGCTCCACCATATATGGAGGAGCGATTCCACATCCCCCTCGCATCACCAGCAGGTGTCAGGAATTGCAGCAGAGATTTTGTGTAAGAGTTCTGGGGTTCTATACCAGTGTGTCCTAAGTTTGTATCCACTTTCCTGTGCCGAAACATTTAACAAACCTTTATGAATATAAAGGTGGATACGGTCCCATTCCCCCATTTCCATGTCTCTCTCCGCTACTGCATTCCAAAAAGGGTGCTCCGGTTGAAGGAGTTGTGACGGTGCAAAAAACAGGGATGAGTATAATGCCGATATTACGTGACTTTGGGGAGATGTGCGCGTACAAAGCATTTCAAATAGTGTGAGGGGTCTTGTGAAAATTTCCTTCCGGGAGTTATCAGCTAGAAAGTGCTTCACTTGCATATAGGACCAGAACAGGAAGGATTTCATAGTTGACGTTGCAGCTAAATCCCTTTGAGTCAAAAAGCGATCTCTCAAAAAAATGTTGTGCCTGTATTTCTTTATGGGGCATTCAGCTGATAAGAAAGAGGTAGAGAGACCTGGGGGAAAGTCAGGGTTGCCCTTAACAGGGGTTATAGGGGATAGGATGAAGTAGAGTATGCATTACAAGTTCTGTCAAATGATGTTAAAGTGGCCCCAATGAGGGGATGGGACAAAGCCGCCCGTGAGATATGTTGTCTATTTAGCCAGGGGGCGTACTTCAGTGGCATCCCTGAAATCAGGCTCTCGAGGATCACCTAACCCTTGCAGCGGGTGTGTACATTCCAGTCCACTATCTTCGCCAGGTGTGTCGCCCAGTAGTGCCATTGGAGGTTAGGTAGACCTATGCCTTCATGTGTTTTTGGCAATACAAGCTTGGCCCATGCTATTCTGGCAGGTTTATTGGCCCATAGGAAGGTTAGACAGATTTGGTTAAATTGTCCAAAAAAGGCAGGGGGCAGACGTATCAGTAATGTCTGAAGCTTGTACAGCTTGCCGGAGCAGGATCATCATTTTGATCAGGGATGCACATCCAAACCACGAGATAGAAGATCTATCCCATAGCTGGAGGTCTTGGTGGATATTTTGTAATTCAATTGAGAAATTACGGTTATACAGCTCTGAGAGTTTAGCTGGAAGTTGAATACCTAAGTACGTGATCACATCCACTTTCCATTGGAAGGGAAAATTTATTTGGCAGAGTTGTTGAGTAGCGAGTGGTAGGGACACATTCAAGGCAAACGACTTAGAATAGTTCACTTTCAGATTGGAAAGTAGCTTAAAATGTTCGAGTGTTCATAGTAGGTTCAGCAGTGACGTAGATGGAGAAGTAAGGAAGAGAAGGACATCATCGGCAAATGCTGCAATTTTAAATTCCTGTTCCCTAACCCGAATTCCCTTGATGCCTTGATTGGCCCGAATACAACGCAAGAAGCGTTCAAGTGTAAGGATGTAGAGTAGGGGGGAAAGAGGGCATCCCTGTCTATTCCCACTGTGCACTGTGAAGGCGTCCGACAGTTGCCCGTTAACTCTGACTTTGGCGTTTGGGTCATGGTACAGGGACATGATGAATGCATGCATATGCAGTTTAAGTCCCCGCTTTTCTAGAACTGCTGCCAGATAGTCCCAAGCCACCCTGTCGAATGCCTTCTCTGCATCTATAGACAGAAGGAAGTCCTCTTGATGGGTGGAGGTAAGCCAATGGTGTAAATTCAGGGCTTTGATCATATTGTCCCAGGCCTCCCTCCCCGGGACAAAGCCACTTGGTCTAAACCAATCCAGGTTGGGATGTGAATGGATAAACCGATCGCTAAGATTTTTGCAAGAAGCTTAATATCAACGTCCAAAGGGGAGATGGGTCTGTAGCTCGCAATGTTGGTCGGGTCCTTCCCATCCCTTGGTATCACAGTCACGTATGCCTCCAGCAACCTCTCTGAATTAGGTGGCAACTTCACTAATGTGTTAAAGGCTCTGAGGAAACGTGAAGCTAAGAGATCAAAATAAGCTTTGAAATAATGGACTGGAAAACCATATGGGCCCGGGCATTGTCCTGGTTTCATTGTCTTGACAGTGCTTTCCAGTTCCTCTATAGTCAAAGGGGCTTCTAAAGCTTGCGCTTCCTCCCACAAGAAGGCCTTGGGGCTATGGAGATTTAGGAAGTCTTATATAAGCTTCTCACATTTGATGGGCTGAATGGGGTTTAATTCTTCTCTTTGAAGGTTATACAGCTTGGCATAAAAATTTTTGAATTGCCGAGCAATATCCTCATTTTTAGAATATTGTTCGCCTGAGCTGTCCGTGATGTGGTGTGTGGTGGACACAAGTTTACGTCGTTGGGTTGCCCTGGCCAGCAACCAGCCTGGTTTGTTCCTCTGTTCGTAGAACAGTTTTTGGGAGAGCACATGCCAATGCATAGCTCTTTTAAAAACTTCCTCGGTTAGGAGCGAACGTGTCTCTACTAATTCTGGTGATACCCTGACTGCCAAAGATTGTTTGTGTTGTGTTTCCAGAGCCTGTAGTTTAGTGGTAAGTTCTATTATTCTGTTATTATGTTCTCTTTTCTTCCGGGCTGAGATGGCTAGAAGCTGGCCTCTGACAAGGCACTTGTGTGCCTCCCACTGAGTCATGGGGACACATCAGGTGTGTCATTGCAGCAAAAATGTCTTTGATTCCCTGTTTTATAACTGCTGTATCTGCAATATCCGATAAGAAGGAAGAGTCCATCCTCCATATCTTCGTGGAGGTGATGGTCTCTGGGAAAGTCAAGGTGAGTGTGATCGGATGATGATCCAAAAGGGCCATGGCCTCAATTGATGCCCCTGGAGGTATGTCAGATCCCGTTGAGTCAAAAAGAAGTAGTCCAGTCTTGTATATCTGTTATGCGGAGCAGAGTAGAAAGTATAATCACATTCCTGAGGAAACAGGGTCCTACATGTGTCTGAGAGCAGAGTAGGAAAGGGAAGAAGTCCCCGTGGAGGTGTCTACGAGTGGATCTAGGGGAATATTAATGTCCCCCCAGTACCAAGAGGCTATAAGAGAACAACATCAGCTTTGCAGAGATTTCCCTTATGAATGTAACCTGTCGGGCATTTGGGCAAAAAATGTTGGCCAGAGTGATCGGTTTATTATACCATGTCCCCTTCAAAAACAAATATCTCACAGGCTCATTAATAAGTTTATCTGGGACATTGAAACGGCATGTTTTAGAAAGAAGAATGGAGACCACTTTCGATTTAGAATCTGGGTATGTAGCATGGAATGCAGTAGGAAAACGAGTGTTTTGGAAGCGTGGGACCGATCCCGTTTTAAAATGGGTTTCCTGTCAGAAGAGGACCTGCGCTTTATGCCTCAATGCTTCCACAAGGAGGCTACTTCACTTTTCGGGGATGCTCAGCCCCCGTCCATTAAGTCAGGACATTTTTAGAGAGGGGGGTTGAATGTGTGGAGGGTTGTGTCGCGTTCAAAACAGCTGTTGGCAGAGCAGAATACTCTGGTCATACGCAAAGCTATTGGTCAGGGTAGACGGGTAGTTACCTCACAGATAAAAGAAAAACAGAAAGAAGGGGGAAAAGGGTGAGTGGCTAGGGGTGGAGAGAAAAAAAAGGGGGAGAGTGGGGGGAGGTGGTAGGGGACGAGGGAAGTCTCTGTGGCTTTAAAGGCTCTGAAGAAGGAGGAGGAGTGTACTAAAGTCACCGGAGGTGTCTACAGGTCTGCTGAGGCACCTAATGTGGGGAAAAGGGGATAGGGTTAGCTGGCGAAGTTCCCAGAGGACCCTGCCACACAGGCGTTAAGGAAGAGTCCAACACCGGACACAAGAAGGCTAAGACAATCCAAGGCATAGAAGCATTCCTAACATAATATATTGCAAAGGTGCATCATTAATATGAGCAGGGTTGTAATGGGCCAGGGCCCCCCACAGTAATAGGGGGACCCGGTCCATTTCCCCTTATGCAAAATGGAGAACGCGGGAGATACAGTATTCCTTGATCACTTCATATCGCTTGGGCCACTCAGGAGCCCTCATGTTAGAAACACTCTTAAGATCAAAGCAGGCATAGGCCTAAGCCTAAACCCATGGCTCAGCACCAGCAGCCCAGGGAGAAGTGCTCATAAACCAGTGCCCTGCGGGTTGAGCTACTGTAAATCAGCACTACAAAGAATTTAGACCCATAATCGTGGCCTCTGTTAGAGCTGCAATCTCGCCTTGTCCCCTCTAGACGCACTCCGATAGGGGGGGCGCCTGACGGCACAATGTGAATTGTAGGAGGGCCCCGCCAACATGCGCAGAGATGCACCTGTATCTGGGCTCCCTTACTTATGTAAATATTGGGCAAGAGCCATCATATGGGGAAGATCTCCCTCATCCAACCCAACATCAGACCCTCAATTGAATGATACCGCCTAATACCAAACAAAAAAAACTGAACTGAAATTAAACAAGCTGCAGGCCTCTGCAGCCTGGGATTACTAACACAGCTAAATGACAACTTATGAATAGCCATACTGATACCTGTCTGTCCTATGGACTAGGCATTTCGACAGACCCTTTGGTGATGACAAAAAGAGAAAAAAAAAAACACAAGAAAAAATGTAAGCAGGATTAGATTGCAACTATATCCCCTTCGGTATGTAACAGCATAGCACGTGGTCAAAGCGGATTACCTCATCAAATTATAGGGACAGAAATCATTGTGGTTGGCAGGATTGCCAATTGCCTGTGCAAGTGTAGACTTCTAGGGGACCTCTCCAATATTCAGGTTTAGAAGCTTGAGGCTGTGCACAAAGCTGGCTGGTAAGTGATATTAATAAGGGGTGTAATATCAATAATAGCTATCAAATACCTGCCTGGTAGTCCAGATCTAGAAGTTCCTATAGCACAGTCAGGGGTCCACAAGCTTCCTGTTGAGAATGTTGAGAGCTGTTGCTGACAGGTAGCATCCATGTGGCTGGCAAGAAGCAGAAAATACCGGGAGGTCTTAGCGATCTGTTTTGTGATGTGTTGAGGAGGGTGTAGCTCTTGGGCCACACTTTGTGATCATGGCGTCCTGGTCTCTTTGGGATGAATCCAAGGAGGATCTGCGTCGTCTTTGGCTGTTGAGGCGGAGGCGGGGGATCTCTCCGTGAGGGTGGAGATCCATGGCTCAGGCTGCAGGAATGCGCTAAACCAGTCAGGCACTGGGATCAAAGGCAGTCCTGGAGTGTCACAAAAAGCTTGTAGGTCCATAGGAGTGCAGAGTGCAGCTGATCTGTTGCCCACTGTTGCTGTCAGGCAGAAAGGGAATTTCCAGCGATAGATTATATGTCTTTCCCTGAGGGCAGTAAGTAGGGGCACAGATCTCTTCTGTGTTGCAGTGTAATGGAAGACAGGTCTTGGAAGATCTGTACAAGGTGCCCATTATGCTGCCCCTGGGTGTGTGCCTTTCGCACACTCTCAAAACAGCATATAGTATCCCTGGGAGGGTCTGTGTCCTGGTTTCTAGGCCTGAGTGCCCTGTGACATTGTTCCAGATCTATAAGTGCATCTAGTGGTCTGCCTATCAGGGTGTTGCAGATCGCCCATACAGCCTGTTGCAATTGAGGGCCCTCAATTACTTCTGGGATCCCCCTGAACCTGAGGTTACATCTCCGGCCCCTATTGTCCTGATCCTCAAAATGACGATGCATGTCCATATGTTGGGTTTGTGTGCTAACAGTCTGTTGTACCTGGTGAATGGCGCTCCATGTATCATGGCCACAGTCTCCACATGCTCCAGGTGGGAGGCTACTGCCCTAAGGTCTGTCCTGAGATCCAAGATTTCTGCATACAGAATGTTATATCTGCTGCCACTAGATGCAGGTCCGCCAGGCTGAGGAGCGAGGAGGGCAGTATGTCTGGTGCTGCAGTGCTCACCTGTGCCAGGGGGTCCGGCATCTGGGAGCAGTGGGATGTCTCCCCGTTGGCCATTTGTGAAGAGGCCTGTAGGTCTGGCTGTTGGGACCTAAACAGCTCTGGGATAGTGCGGCTAAGCGGCGTGGTTGGGTCCGCTTGGGAGCGGGAAGTCTAAACGCTTCTCCTGGTCATCTCAGGGGATAATGTGTGACATTGATCCAATTATGGAGCTAGGAAAGATGCCTTGGCTTCCGCAGTTCTACCTCTATGTGTCCATCTTGGTCCGGTGCTAGGCCATGCCCCCATTTTTAGTTTTCTGTGTTGTGATAGTTTGATTGACAATTACTCGGTCTTGCCACTCAAATACATTTGAGCAAGAAGAAGGCATGTGTTCCCTGTGTGAATACACGTAAGGGGAGGGGAGAGGGTGGTGAAGGCACCGGCAGCCTCCCACGGTGTGTGGAGTAGCTGACAGATCGCAGCTGTGCGGCTTTTTATCTGATGGTCACCAAATAAGATTGTGTGTTATAGATTGGTGCACTGCAAGCACCTTGAGAATGTGAGTACCTATTTTGTAGTTTTAATAAAGCGTATGGTTTTAAAAAGGATTCAGGCACTATTAGATTGTTTTTTCCCTGCATGTATGGAGGAGACTGGTCTGAGGATTAACACAAGAGCTTGGATATTCCTTGATAAGTGAGCCCAGGGGTGACTCAACTGCGTTTATTGACCTGGCTTGACACAATCTGAACCAAATAAGTTTATCTTGGTCTCATTAGACCACAGGACATGGTTCTAGTAATCCAAGTTCTTAGTCTGCTTGTCTTCAGCAAACTGTTTGTGGGCTTTCTTGTGCATCATGTTTAGAAGAGGCTTCCTTCTGGGATGACAGCCATGCAGACCAATTTGATGCAGTGTGTGTCGTATGGTCTGAGCACTGACAGGCTGACCCACACCCCTTCAACCTCTGCAGAAATGCTGGCAGCACTCATACATCTATTTCCCAAAGGCAACCTCTGGATTGGACGCTGAGCATGCTCAACTTCTTTGGTCGACCATGGCGAGGACTGGTCTGAGTGTAACCTGTCCAGCTAAACTGCTGTATGGTCTTGGCCACCGTGCTGCAGCTCAGTTTTAGGGGGTTGGCAATCTTCTTATAGCCTAGGCCATCTTTATGTAGAGCAACACTTCTTTTTCTCAGATCCTCAGAGAGTTCTTTGCCATGAGGTGCCATGTTGAACTTCCAGTAACCAGTATGAGAGAGTGAGAGTGATAACACCAAATTTAACACACCTGCTCCCTATTCACACCTGAGACCGTGTAACACTAATGAGTCACATGACACCGAGGAGGGAAAATGGCTAATTGGGCCCAATTTGGACATTTTCACTTAGGGGTGTACTCACTTTTGTTGCCAGCAGTTTAGACATTAATAGCGGCGTGTTGAGTCATTGTGAGGGGACAGCAAGCTGTACACTCACTACTTTACATTGTAGCAAAGTGTAATTTCTTCAGTGTTGTCACATGAAAAGATATAATAACATATTTACAAAAATGTGAGGGGTATACTCACTTTTATGAGATACTGTATTTCTCACAGCATACCCACAACATGGACATGCTTGGAAATAAAACACATTATTCTATCTTTGCTGCGTATGGGTGAGACATCACCACTGATCCTTCTCCCTTGACTTTACTACAACTAACAGTCCCTCCATGCATGCCAGGGTTCTAGTTGTAATCCCAGACTATGCCTTATCCTTGGACCTCACACCCCCTCACTGTTTAAATCTTTCCACTCACCTCTGCAACATATCCAACATTTACCCTTTCTTAACTAATGAGGCCACAAAACAATCAACCCACTCTCTAGTTATCTCCCATATTGACTATTGTAACTCCCTTCTCATTGGCCTAACTCTACACAGGCTACCCCCCCTTCAGTCTGTTAGGAACGGTTGCACCAGTTGGTGGTGCTGTAGGCCCTAGACCTGGGGGCCGCAGTTCCAGTGTCCACCAGTATGTGTCTCTTGGCAGTCAGGACCTGACATCATCTCCTGCAATCATGCACCACCTGAGACTGTTTGCAGGAAGTGCACTTAAACCTGGGAGTGCTGTGTTAGCTCGCCTTGGTATTACTTCCCTGTGCCTCTGAATACCTGTATCCTGAAAACCTGCATCCCGAACCCCGAACCCTGAATCCTGCTTTGTCCTGCTCCCCGGTTCCCTCTGACTGATCTCCCGTGGATGACCCTGGCCTGGCTTAAAGTTTATGGTTTGGACTTTCCCTTCTACTCTAGTTATATGCTTTTGGTTGGCTTCACTATTGCTATTTTGGTTGTGCGTTTTAGTTCACTGTCACATATCTTATAATAAATCCTCTTATTTCAGTTACGCTTGTGTTCGGTATTTTCTGTGCAGTCCACACATTTCTGATCACACCAGTTTTCTGACATAGTCTATCATGAATGCTGGTGCTAGACTCATCCACCTTGCCAACCGACCTTCATCAGCTGTCCCTCCCTGCTAATCCCTCCACTGGTTAACGCTAGCCCAATGTATAACATTTAATTTACAAACTCCAACAAAGCCATCTACAACTCTGTCCCCAACTACATCAACAACCACATCTCAAAATATCACCTAAACAATCCACTCAGCTCCTCACAAGATCTCCTGCTTTTTAACATCGTCATCTCCTCCCATGCTCACATCTACAGAACCTCTCCCATCCTCTAGAACATTGCAGCCATATTTTTATGGTTATCTTCTACTCTGTCCACCTTTAGGGGATCCCTGAAAACCCATCTGTTCAAGGAAACCTACCCTGCCTCCACCTAAAACCTATAATTCGTCCTTCTCCATCATCCCTCACAGCTATTATCTTTGTACAACTTTCCCCTCCCTTTTAGATTGTAAACTCCATGATCAGGGCTCCTTTGAACTTGTATTGAATTGTGTTGTAAGTGTTCTGCCTTCCTTTATTTTGTAAAACACTGTACAATGTGTTGATAAATCCTGTAAATTAAATATTAAAAACAAATAATAAGCAAAAAGATGATCCTCTGATTTAAAGGTGGCCTTTAATGTACAGCTGTTTTACATACTATTAGTCTGAATCTGACTGTGAGGTCTCTCTGCTGTTCTCATCAGTCATACTAAGAATTTTATAATACTTATAAATACTGTACATTTTTGGACATTGGTGACTGGCTGTGATCAGCAACACTGGGAAAACTAACAGTGGATGTGATTAGCAAACTGGAATAATTAGCACTTCCTATGATCAGCAAAAAGGTAACACTGATGCTAGCTGTGATCGATCAGCAAACTGGAAACACTGGCACTGGCTGTGATCAACAAACTGGAAGCACTGTTGCTGGCAGTGATCAGCAAACTGGAAACACCAGCACTTACTGCAGTCTGAAAACTGGAACCATTAGTACTTGCTGTGATCTGCAAACTGGGAGACATTGCACTTGCTATAATTTTAAAATTGGAACACACTGTACTTGTTGTCAACAAACAGGCACATCCTGCACTTGCTGTGGTCTACAAACTGGGACACATTGCACTTTGTATGATCAGAAATCGTGGACACACTGCACGTGTTGTGAACTGCAAACTGTAAAAACTGTCTGTGATCAGAAAAGTGGAAATACTGGCACTGGCTATGTTTAGCAAACTTGAGACACTGGCACTGGCAGTGATCAGCAAACTGGGATCACGTCTGTTGGCTGTGATTAGCAAATTGATAAAACTGGCACTTGCTGGGATGTTTCCTGTGTGTGGTAGACACTGCAGATGACAGATTATTGTACCAGGCCAACCCCAGTACCATGTGATCACTGTGACCAATCACAGCAATCACATGACAGTTGTACACAATGAATGGCTTTCATTCATAGCCATTTATTGTGTGCTATTGTGTTGATCCCTATTGCTCACAGTAATCCCATGGTACAGACAGGGTCAACCACAGTGCATCTGTACCATGTGAAAGCTGTGGCCAATTACAGCTTTCACAATAGTACACAATGAATGAATGCCATTCATAAACAAGCATGCTTATAAAAGTAAGCATCAGTTTTATAATTAATCATAGTGTAAAAAACATATGATCACATCTTCAGAGTAATACAGTGTCCCTATGGTAACATTGTACTGCTCTGGTAACAGTATTTAAAAGAAAATCATAAAAAAATTAAAAAATAAGGTGCATGCGCGGCAGCTCCGAGTGCGGACGTATGCACTGAGAGCTCCGCTCCCGAATGGCTATCAAACACCGCCGTAGCTCCAACACAGCCGGCATACAGCTGCGATATCCCCCCTAAGGACTCAGTGAGCACCCGGGCACCCTGGATGACGAGCCCCGCGGCGCGGAGGGACCTTTCCCGGCAACTGGAGGACGGGGCCTCGGTAGGCTCGAATTCCAAGATGGCGACCGCGAGTAATACATGGACACACGAGGAGGAGGAAGAACACTCTATAGCAGACCAGGACAATTTATGCTGTGGCCAGGATCAGATGGCCAGCCCCATGGTGGGTAAGAACTTTATACCTGTCTCCCCGATCCTGCCGGGATCTCACGCAGAGGGCTCCATAGGCTCATTAACTCCTTCAATCCTAGGGGACATTCCACAAACACCAGATCGTCTGGGAGCATCCCCTATTATCCACCCCTCGTCTCTCATGAATATGTCCTCCCTGATGGAAAGCTTTTCACAGATGCTGACAAAAGGCCTGTCCCAAAATGCTGTGCAGATCACCACCACTATACAGGCAGATCTACACCAGCTAGATTCTAGGATTGATGCAATTGAAGCCAAGACAGATCAGGTGGTTGCACAAGCAAACCAGAACACTGACCGTATACAAGAACTGTATGGGCAGTTGGATATGGCACTTAACAAGATCGACGATCTATAAAATAGGTCTCGCAGATATAATTTTAGGATCAGGGGGCTTCCTGAATCCTTTAAGGACTCTGAGGCAGTGGTTCGTTCCCTCTTACAAGAGCTGATTCCCAACATCCCAGCTCATCACCTGGAACTGGACCGTGCACATAGGGCACTACAGGCCCCACGACAAGACGGCTTGCCGAGGGACATCGTGGTCAAACCCCACCACTACAAGGTTAAGGAGACAGTAATGAGGATGGCACGCAATAAGGATCAACTGCAGATTCAAGGTCACCCAATTCAGATCTTTTCTGATCTGTCTCCATACACCATTCAGCGACGGAGGTCTCTGAAACCCCTTCTGGAGGTCCTGATGAAAAATTCCATCACATATAAATGGTCCTTTCCATTCCGTTTAAATTTTTCATATTCTGGCAAGGCATATGGCTTCTCCTCTATCCAGGATGGGGAGCGTTTACTGCTGCATCTGGGTCTAATCACACAGTCGCCCCTGGACAAGAACCAGCCAAAATCCTCAGCAGCTGCGAAGAGACCTTCTCCACAGAGCCCTATCCTCCCCCTCTGGCAGAAGCAGCAGGCCAAGCGATCTAAAGAAGCAAGGCCACCTTGACATGTCCTCAGCTGCAGTAACTCTTTTTTTTCTCTTTAAACTTTTTTTTGGGATCTCACTTGGTGGGATCAGAACTGCTCTTTGGGGCGTCTCCGGCTTCCTGATGGACACCTTTTTCCTAGCGGAGTTATTCCTGTCTCGGGCCTTAATCCTTAAGTTTACTGTTTATGTAGTTAAAAAGGAAATGTTCAAAGTTGTGGAAGTACCCTATATCTGTTTTTTCCTGGAGGGAAACTTCCACAGGTGCGGTCATAGTAGGGGGAGGCACCCCTCACATCAGTTGTCTGTGGGGGGTCCTCCCCTGCTCTTGCCCCCTTTCCTCTGGTGGGGGGGGGCAACTGACTGCACGATTTTCCTGTTGATCTATGCTAGGCTGCTGTGCTGACTATAACTTTAATAGACTATCTGTTTTAAGGCGGTGTGGCCAGTCGGGCTGCATTGCACCTCTACTTATCCTTGAGTGGTTGTTGTCCACTTCCACTCTGGGATGACCTATCTCCCCGGTCTAATGGGGAGGTTTTTTGGGTTCCTTTTGGGGTCAGATGGGGATGGGTCCCCCTCTGCCCTAGGGGGTTTGGGGCGGGATATTGTTCGTTTTTTCTCTCATTGTTTAAGTTCAGGTTCCTGGGTATGGTGGTATATGGTATATACAGTACTGCTGCTCATACAATTTTCACAAGCTAAACAACCATATTTCTCTCTTGCAGGCAAAGTGCACTCCTTCCTCCCTCCTTCTTTTCTCCTTTTTTATTCTCCTCCCCGGCAGTCAACTGGTGGTTCCCCTTGGGTCTCACTCCCAGTGAAGAATGATGGCGGTTCCAGCAGTGGGAGACAACTTTATTCCTCCACAACAGGTGGGGTAAGAGCACAGTTTACACTTAGAGATCCCTCCTCTAGTCAGATTCATGCAACCTAGCTCTAACACTCACTCCTCCCTCCGTATTGGTTCGCATAATGTGCAGGGGTTGAACTCCCCATGTAAGAGGAAGAAATTATTTAATCAATACAAAGCAAATAAGGTGCAGGTTCTTCTTCTACAAGAAACACATTTCCAGGCCTCATACAACCCGTCCTTCCTACATGAGCACTTCCCCCAGTTCTACTTCTCCAATGCCCCTAATAAAACTAAAGGAGTTGCAATTTGTTTCTCCAAACACACTAAGTTTTCTCTATCAAACATGTATAAAGACACAGAGGGGAGATACCTACTAGTCTCAGGCACGATGGAAGGGGTACTCTACACCTTCGTATCTTACTATGCCCCCAATATTAACCAGGTTGAATTCTTTCGCTCCATGCTTCACGAAGTGTCCTCTCATATACAGGGTATCTGCATAATGGGTGGAGATTCAAATTTAGCCTTCGACCCTTCCCTGGACAAGTCTAATAAGGGCTGCTCTCGGCTTCAGAAGCCGGGCAAACAGAGCACCAAAATAGCTACTTTGCTCTATGAGCAGGGCATGGTGGATGCCTGGAGAGAAGTGAATCCCTGAGCGAAAGACTACACTCACTACTCCGCACCCCATCAAAGATATGCTAGGATAGACCATATCTTGATACAGGTCACACATATCCCCCTCATCACCAAAGCTTCCATTTCTGACCACTCTATGGTTCTCCTAGATCTATCAAAATCAGCAGGGTTCCAATCTACTTTTAAATGGCGCCTAAATGAATCTATCTTAAGCAACCCAGTTCATTGCACCCTAATAGAGAAGGACATCCAAGAATACTTCCAAATTAATTCTAGTCCCGAGATTTCCCCTGAGACCCTCTGGGCGGCTCATAAGGCGGTCATCAGAGGGAAGCTTATGCAGCTTTCCTCTAAATTACGTCGTGAGCACAATTTTACCATCACTAAACTCCAAAAGGAGTTTCTAGCAGCAAGCAAAGCCCATATGAAGTCTCTATCCAAAAGTACCCTAGACAGTAAGGAGAATGCCAGGACAGCCTTGAACTTAGCCCTCACAACCACAGCCGAGAAGCAGCTTAGGTGGTCAGGAGCCCGTTTTTACCTCCACAAAGATAAGGTGGGTACCAAACTAGCTGCTAAAATATCCCCCAGGGCATACTCTCACTCCCTCCCCAAAATACGGACACCAGAGGGTTCTTTTACACATAATCCTAAAATTATCATGGAACGCTTCCAGGGATTCTATAAAGACCTGTATAAATCTCCAGTAACTAGATCTGATGAGGAGCTGGATGGATTTCTGGATACCATCCCTCTTCCAACTCTCAGTCAGGATCATAGGGACATTATGGAGGACCCAATTTCTGAGGCTGAAATTATAGGAGTAATTAAAGCCAGCAAACTCCACTCAGCCCCTGGTCCTGATGGCTTCTCGGCCTGCTATTACAAAAAATTTGCACAAACCTTAGCCCCACACATGGCTAAATTTTTTAATTCATTACGCCAGGGTTCTCCCCTGGATAAAGCCCTAAACATGGCCTACATCTCGGTTATTCCTAAGCCAGGTAAAGATGCAAGTTTAGTAGAAAATTACAGACCGATTTCGTTAATTAATAACGATTTAAAAATTTTAACAAAAATCCTGGCAAACAGGATCTCCGGTTTTATTGCTCAGTACATACATAGAGATCAGGCGGGCTTTATCCCGGGGAGACAAGGGCCGGACCAGATCCGGAGGGCTATTGATATCGTCTCCTTATTGTGCTCCTAATGGGACGGGGGACCGCCGCAAGAGGATATTCTCCTCTCTATCGATATCCAAAAAGCATTTGATTCGGTGACCTGGCCGTACATATTTAGGGTTTTGAACAAATGGGGTTTTGGCCCTAACTTCTTGGGTATTTTGCACTCCCTTTACTCAAATCCCAGTGCCCAAATTAAATTGCAGGGGTTTTACTCTGAAGCGCACCATATCAGTAGGGGAACAAGACAGGGATGTCCTCTGTCTCCTCTGGTATTCGCGATCGCCATTGAAACCTTAGCTGTTGAGATTAGGCATAACTCGGACATTAAAGGGGTTAGGTGTGGGGATCAGGAGCATAAGAGCGTGCTCTTTGCCGATGACTTGCTGCTCTTTGTAACTTCCCCCATTATTTCCACGCCTAACATCTTTTCCACTCTTAAACGTTTTGGGGAATTCTCGGGACTCCTAATGAACACAGCCAAATCCCTAGCATTAAACGTCACAGTCCCCCTATCGACAGTTGATACCCTGACAACATATTTCCCCTTCAAGTGGAGTTCCACATCTATCCCGTATTTAGGGGTGTACCTCACCTCGGGGTATGAATCCTTATACCAAGCAAATTACCCCCCAATGTTCCGCAAACTAGCTAAAGACTTGGAAACTTGGGCTAAATATGATTTATCATGGCTAGGTAAAGTCCATACTATTAAAATGACCCTCCTCCCCCACTTTCTCTATTTATTCCGTTCCCTGCCCATCCCTCTTAAAAATGCCCAATTACTGCAATTCCAATCTAAAATCACCCGATTCATCTGGGGCGCAAAGGGCAGTAGATGTTCTAGAAATATATTATTTCGACTGCGTTCGCAAGGGGGTCTCGGCGTTCCCAACCTATGGTGGTATTATCAGGCGGCTCAGCTTACTCAGTTTTCTGCAATATACTATCGCCACTCAAAAACAGATTGGTTGCTAATGGAAAGGCAGGCAACCCCGAACCACACAGTTGACTTTCTTGCCTGGGCATCCCCTAAATCGCGACCACCCGTCTTAGCCCCCACTCTCTCACAATCCTTGGCCCTTTGTGACCGCCTCCATAAAATCCCTGCTCTGATTTCCCATCTCCGCCCATTAACCCACTTGTTTCACAATCCCAGATTCCAGCCGGGATGCAATATCCTAGCATTCAAATGGTGGCTGGATAAGGGGCTCTATAGGATAGGACACTTCTTCACCTCCTCTGGCCCTCTCACTATGGGATATTGCATCAGTAAATTGGACATGCCCCAGGGTGAGAGGTTCCGCTTTCTACAAATATCCCACTTTCTTCACTCAATCTGGAACACGAAACCGAACCCACCCCGTGTCTCAGTTTACGAATCTTGGTGTGCGAAGATTACTGACCAAAGAGGGGGGATCTCTCTAATATACTCACTCCTAGCTGATAACTGCCAAAAGACAACCTACGCTTGGTCGTGGGAGAGGGATCTTGACACTTCCTGGGAACCGGAGGTGTGGAATACTCGGTCGCGTCGCTCTTTTAAGGGTGTTGTTAACATCTCCTTAGTCGAAGCTAATATCAAAGTACTCATACGATGGTACAGAGTTCCCTATCACCTGGC
>BLSH010135180.1:161388-174017 GCA_018402905.1 Glandirana rugosa
CTTTATTTCCTCTTCATTTTCGCTTCCAAGGGCCCAGTTGACCACCGACTTCTAGGACTCCCACTCGAAGGACCTTCTCACCCTTACACCCGCTTCTGGTAGGTTCCCCAGGTCTAACGGAGTTTACGGAGCTGAGATAGGTAATTCTACGATTGATTGAAGAGGACACGGTAATAGGTGCTCTAAAAGGAGAAGTGACGGCTGGTTCTGTGGTACCTAAAAAAGGTTACAGGACGCTATCATTAAAACCACCGACTCTCCTACTTTTTCCGGTTAACCAACCTTACAAATAGGTCGCACAGTTATCTTCAGCCACCAGTTGACCCGGGAACCTTCGCTTTTACTTCTCCTTTATTTCTTCTTGCCTCTACCTCTTCTTCTTGCTAGCATCTTCCCTTTTTCCTTCTGTCCCCTCTGACTGATTTCACTTTTCCCTCTTTTTCCTACTCCTCGCTTGCTAGGGTACTTACCCAACAAAAATCAGAGTATACTTGGGGCATATAGGCCCTCTGGCATCTCATTGGCTGATCTACACGCCTCCTACCAGTTCACCCCTCCACACCCTTAGGGATGTGCAGTCGGAGAGGTTCTGGCCCACAGTGTGTCCCCAATTGGGGTGGGTCGGAACCCCTGGGGATCCCTTCTGGACCTCTGTATCTAACCCGGGGGGGGGGAGGGTTGTTTTTTTTGTTTTTTTTCTTTCTTTTTTTATATATATATATATATATATATATATATATATTTATATATATAGTGTATATTTTATATTACTATTATCACTCTAGATGCCAGGGCCTATGACCTGATGGAGTGCTATTCTGGTCTTTCTAACAATATTGTTCTTATGGTATACCTTCAAATCTATAGTATGTGGTGTGGGCCCCAGTGCGGCTCTCTCCCCTGGGGGAAGCAGCGGTAATTACAGCAAGAGCAGTTTACCCAATGGTAAGATATGGCTTGTCTCCTTGAAGAAGAAGGGCGTGGGTATCTGTCTGTGGCTTCCCGGTGGGGGAGTGAGCGGCCTGGGCATCGACACACCTCGATATGCTTACTTGTTCCACCAAACTCACCTGTTGGTTTCGATTTTACTATGTATGAATGTACATGCTAATCTGATTTAATGCTCTGTATTTCTTTTTGAAATTTCAATAAAATCTTTGAAATAAAAAAAAAAAAAAAATTAAAAAATATATAATTTTTATTATTTTTTTTTACATACTGTCACCGTTCAGTGTCCCTGATCACTGCCACACCAGTCATGTTATTATGCTGTACTGCTATGGTGACAGTGTGTTAAAAAAATAATTGTGAAAAAAATTATCTATTTCCAGCATTTTCCAAAGGATTGTGGCAATTCACCATGGCGCTTACTAATAAACTGTCTACTTTCCAAAAAGGTATCACGTGGGGGTATTTTTACTGCCTTGGCATATTAGGGCCTCAGGAATTGAGATAGGCCATCAGTACATCAGGATTGATTGATTTTCAAATATTTACACAAGTTTGCAGACTCAATAACTTTCTTACAGACTGAATAATATTTACCCTGTGGTGGGTTAGCTCAATGGGGATCACCTTCCCTGGGAAAAAGGTAGTCCAAATGGCAAGTTTTTCTTAAAAGCTGACTTGTAGCCAGTTTTATTTTAAAAGGTTGCCTGAAAAATCAAACAAACAAAACAGAAAATGTAATCCTTGCTACCCAGGCTCTTACTAAACATTTACAGGTTTCACTCAGAGGTGAAGGGCTTTACCCAGACACCCACAAAACAAATATAATGCAAACCTTTTGTTTTAGTCACAAAGCAAAACTTCAGTTCAGCAGCTCTCTCATGTTATTGGCTTCCTGAGTCCCAGGCAAGAGCAAACATTTGTTCTACTGCTGCTTATTTATACCACCTGTTGGTGGACACAAGTGGACCACAAAATCTGGTCCAACCCTGGTAAGGTGACTGGCAACACCTGGACCAGGTTTTCCTGCATGTGAGGTGACACACATCGCCCATTGATCACCTTTCCTTTCATAATGTCACATATCCCCCCTCTGCTCAAGCTCCTGCAGGTGAGCAACTGTCCCAACCAGACAATGGACACAGGAAAGGGCATCTACATTATTCTGGAGTTTTCCAGCTCTAGAGCAAGGAACCACCTTGTCACATGAATGTTTTTCTCTTTGTTATCACACATCCATTTAAGAGGGGCTTGATCAGTGAATAGTTTTAATGGTCTCCCCAACAGGTAGTATTTCAGGAGGACCTCTAAGGCCCATTTGATAGCTAAACATTCTTTCTCAACAATTGCATAGTTTTTCTCATGTCTGTTAAGCTTTCTGCTAAGGTAGACCACCGGGTGCTCCTCCCCATCTCTGATTTGTGAAAGTACAGCACCCAGGGCCACATCAGAGGCGTCTGTACGACAAACTCCTTTGTAAACTCTGGGGTCAGAAATGATTGTACACCAAGGGTTTGCTTCAACAGTTGAAATGCCTTCTCTGCTACAGGTTTCCACTTAATCTTGACCAACCCTCCACTCTTCGTCAAATCTGTCAGTGGGGCTACAATGGTGGCAACATAAAACACATAAAAACACCTGTAGTACCCTGAATTTCCCAGAAGTGTACGAACTTGTTTTTTATTTATAGGTTGGGGCCACTTTTGACCAGCCTCAATCGTATTGATCTGAGGCTTAATCAGCCCTCAACCAATAAAGTAGCCAAGGTATTTGGCCTCCTTCAAGCATATGGCACACGTTTTCGGGTTGGCAGTGAATCCTGCTTTCCTAAGGGAATCTACTACTGCTTGTACCTGGGGCAAATGGGATTCCCAATCTGGGCTGTGGATGACAACATTGTCCAAATAGGTGGCTGTGCATTGGCGATGTGGTCTTAATGTCTTGTCCATCATTCTCTGGAATGAGGCAGGAGCACCATGCAAACCAAAAGGCATCCACTTATATTGGAATGACCCCTCAGGAATAGAAAAGGCAGTCTTTTCTTTTGCAGATTCTGTTAGAGGTATCTGCCAATAACCTTTAGTCAGGTCTAATGTAGTTATGTAGCTGGAACTTCGCAATCTGTCAATAAGCTTGTTGACCTGAGGCATTGAGTATGCATTGAATTTGGACATGCTGTTCAACTTCCTGAAATCATTACAAAACCTTATAGCGCCATCTGGCTTTGGGACCAACACTGTGGTACTTGACCAGTTACTGTGGGACTTCTCAATCACGTCCAATGCTAACATGTTCTTTATTTCATTTGCAACTGCTTCGCACCTAGCCTCGTGTATTCTATAGGGCTTTACATTTACATGGACACCTGGTTCTGTAATTATGCCATGCTTCTTACTCACAAAGTCTTTAACGTCCTTTTGTTGGGCCACCGACAAGGTTTCAGTTATGGGTTCCTCGGGTGTCATGGGGGCCATGTCCTTTTGTGGGGGTTGGCACTGCCAGTAAAGTCTCTCTGTCCTTCCAAGGTTTCAAGAGATTAACTTTGTAGTTTACTTCCCCTACTCTTTTCATTATTTCAAAGGGACCTTGCCACTTTGCTAGGAATTTACTCTCAACTGTGGGAACTAATAGCAGCACTCTATCATCAGGGTTGAAGGTCCGGGTCTTGGCACCCCAATTATAAACCCTTTTATGGACCTTCTGGGCATGCTCCATATGTTCTCGTACAAGCAACATGACAGCCTTGATTCTATCTTGCATCAGTGAGATATGCTCAATGACACTTCTGTACGGTGTGGACTCTCCCTCCCACTTTTCTTTTGCGACATACAGCAATCCCCTGGGATGTCTACCATGCAGAAGTTCGAAAGGGGTATAGCCTGAGGCACCTCTCATATGGCAAACATGAGGTAAGGCAGCAAAAAATCCCAATTTCTTCCATCTTTGTCCACCACCTTTATTAACATGCTTTTGAGCATTTTGTTAAATCTCTCCATAAGACCATTGGTTTGGGTGTGGTATACAGAGGTACAGAGATGGGAGATTTTGTACAGCTTACACAATTCTTTAGTGACTCTGGACATAAATGGTGTGCCTTGATCTATTAATATGTCTTTTGGAATACCCACATGACTAAATACCTGGACAAGCTCTTTGACAATTGCCTTAGCTGAGGTATTACGCAATGGCTTCAGGATACCGTGTGGCATAGTCCAGTATTATCGGTATGTGCTGATGGCCCCAGGCAGACTTTACTACTGGTCCCACTAGATCCATGCCAATTCTTTCTGCTGGTTACGGTACCAGCAGACTGCGAAAGTGGGGCGATGGCGCAGAATACTGACTCTCTGGGCACGACTCACAATATTATTTGACATCTGCATGTAACCCAGGCCAAAAGAATCTCTGGGTTATTCTCTCCATAGTTTTCTCTATACCCAGATGTCCTCCCATTATATGACCATGGGCCAAATCTAACACCATCTGGCGACAGGGTTTGGGAACCACTAATTGCTCTACCTCCTCCTCCCCTTGCTTTACCACTTGATACCGCAAGTTATTTTTAAGAGCCATGTAGGGAAAAGACACCCCTACATTGGGTTCAACAGGTTTGCCATCAATCATTTTAATGTTTTCTCTGGTTCTAATGAGTGTGGGGTCTCTTAATTGTTCCATACAAAATCATGTTTCCTGACTTCTAAGTCAGGCACCACATTCTGTCCATTCTCATTATTAGAGTCAGAGATAATTTCTTGTTCATTATCCTCAAGCTGGGGGCTGAAATTCAGCTCCTCCTACTCCCCAGCCATTACAAAAAAAGGAAGAAGTTCTACTTCGCTGTTGAACACATCAACAGTTTCCCTTACAATTTTGTAATAAACAGGGTCCGGAGTGAGTTCAGGTGTTTCCTCAGCACTGTCCTCCCGACTCCTTTTGTTTTCCCATAAAAAAGTGTGGAAAATCTCTCCCCACTAGGACTTCATGACTTCACCACAGTCTGATATTCATGTGTGTCACCATGTAGGATTTACAAAATTCCCTATGACTAATGTCACAACACTACCAGCATTTATCAGAGCAGTGACTGGCTTTCCATCAACTGAAATCACACACATTTGTTTTTCCATGCATCCCTCACATGATGTAGTACATGCCACCTGTGCAAAAAGAGACATGCGTTTTTTCAAGTAAGCTTCATCACATTGCATTGGTTCATCATTTAGGGAACATTTAGTTAGCAGCAATATGACCTATGACATAATTTAGTTAGCAGCAATATGACCTAACGCATGGCAGCAATAACATTTTATGTGTTCTGTACCCAGTCCTCTAAATGGCCTCAGAGACCTTCCTGAACTATTTGGCCATTCTTCAGGTCCTGAGCCCATAGTCTCATTATCTGTGGCACCAGTCTTGTAATTTTTCCCCACGCCCCTGGAACAGTATTACTGGATCCTATGGGCTGTTTTTCACCCCTAGAGACATTGGAGTGGGGCACGTATGGGTTCAACAAATCCTCAACAGTTGTATATCTCTCCACCAGGTCCACCAGCTGGTTTATAGTCTTAGGGTCCCCATGGCTGACCCACTTCCTCAAAGTGGCAGGGAGCGCACGCAAATAACAGTCCATGACCACACGCTCCACAAACTTAGGGCCCGGCAAAGTCTCTGGCTGCAGCCACTTCTTGGTGAGGAGTATTAAGACAAACATTTGGGAGCGGGGTGGCTTGTCAGTACTGTATGACCACCGATGCACCCGTTGAGCTCGGACTGAAATAGTGAAACCCAGGCATGCAAGCATCTCAGTGTCTCATAATCCTGGGCAGCATCTGGTTCCAGGTCATAATAGGCCTTTTGGGGTTCTCCTGTCGGAAAGGGCGCTAGTAGTCCTGCCCATTGCTCTTTTTGCCATCCTTCTCAAAAGTTGCTAGGTAAGCTTCCACATCATCTGCAGGTGTCATCTTCTGCAGGTAATAGCTGTCACGCACCATTTTCTTTTCCACCAGCAAAGGACCTACAGGCCCCTTCTTTAACTCCACCAGGGCCTCCGCAAACTGGCGATTTGTCTCCTGCTGGGCTGCAATGGCCTGGCGATTCACCTCCTCCTGGGCTGCAATGACCTGGCGATTTGCCTCCAGCTGCTGGTGATTCACCTCCCTCTGGGCTGCCGCAGCCTTTGCAACTTGGCGGTTGGTTTCCTGCTGCACTGCAGTGGCCTGTGTGACCTGGCAATTGGTTTCCTGCTGGGTTTCAGTGGCCTGCAGCAGGGTTTTTAACATATCCTCCATCTTTCCACTTGTTCAGGAAGATGTCCACAGAAAATCCACCATATGTGTATGGGTTAACTCAATGGGGATCACCTTCCCTGAGAAAAAGGTGGTCCAAACGGCAGGTTTTTCTTAAAAGCTGACTTGTAGCCAGTTTTATTTTAAAAGGTTGCATGAAAAATCAAACAAACAATACAGAAAATACATCATTACCATTACTACACATTTCCAGGTTTCCTAACTCAGAGGCAAAGGTCTCTTTTGTTTCAGTCACAAAGCAAAACTTCAGTTCAGCAGCTCTCTCAGGTTCTTGGCTTCCTGAAGCCTAGGCAAGAGCAAACCTTTTCTCTACTCCTGCTTATTTATACTACCTGTTGGTGGACACAAGTGGACCACAAATTCTGATTCGGAACCAACCCTGCTAACGTGGCTGGTAACGTGGCTCTTATTTCCCTGCAAATGAACGCATGCGAGGCGACACATATCGTCCATTGATCACCTCACCTTTCATAATATCACAACCTATTTGGGTTATTTTTACCAAAGAAATGTAGCAGAATACATCTTGGCCTAAATTTATGAAGAAATGCTATTTGCTAAATTTTATAACCAAAACAAAGAAAAAACATGCTTTTCTCAAAATTTCCTTTTTTCATCTATTTAGCAAAAAATAAAAAAATCCAGTCATGATTAAATATCACCAAAAGAAAGCTCTATTTGTGTGAAAAATGATATAAATTTAATTTGGGTACAGTGTTGCATGACTGAGTAATTGCCATTCAAATTGAGTTCTGAAAATTGGCGTTGGCAGGGAGGAGGTGAAAGTGTCCAGTATTGATATGGAAGCTTTTTTGTATATATTTCTCCTGTAGGTCACAGCAGCACAGTTCCCCTGCATGCCTGTGACCTTTTTTCAGCTGTCAGCTGGTGTCAATCAGCCACTCCAGGCTCTGAAAAGATCCAGACCTGGATCAGCACCTGGCTCAGCCTCTCAGCGATCCGCTCCCACCCCCTCATCAGATCAGCCCAGTGCTTCAATGAGTGATGGGGAAAGTCCCGGCTTTCTGTTCAGGGTGGAGGGAAGAATTGAGCGATCAGCTTAGTGTGATCACTCAGTTCTCACTGCAGAGCCGGTGGGGGACAGATGCAGCATCAGATGGATGCTGCATCCACCTAGGTGAGTATATTTGTTTGTAAAAGAGAAGTCCATACTTCTCTTTTAAATTTCACATGATACATGTGTTGGACCTTGTAAAGAAGTTTGTTATTTTTCAAGTGTGCTCAGGGCAGAATTTTGGCTAAATATGGCCCTCTTTACAAACATACTCACTGCTAGCTCTTTACTATAAAGAATTCCCTATTTTAACACATACAATGAAAACTAGCTTATATAAAGCCATTTAAGGTGTAAAAGCCAATGTTTTACAAAAAAGAACATTGTTTACACTTATCGGCCCTCGTTTTTTTTTCAGAGAAAAGGGAGAGCTATACCATTCCATCCAAACTATCCCAAGATAATTGAATACCTATGCCTCTTGCTGTGCACTGTGATTGCAGGCTCTAGTCCTTGCAGCACTACAGGACACAGAAGTAACATAAGGCAAAATAGTTGCGACCACAGTTGTGCTTTCTATTTCTAAATTTTAATTGCATTTTAAAACCATACCTCAGTTTGTCTCCATACAACCTGGATATCATGATGTCACTGCTCTTTTCCACCTCCTCCAATCAGAGAACACTTTGTATTGTATAGTGGACGTATACTGTATAATACAATTTAATTGGTATAGAAGTTTGGAAATATTCAGGACTGGCAAACAGGTAGGCAACCTGCCAGCCAAATAAAGCTGACCATACACATATAGATTTTTAGCTCAACCTGCGCAATGCAGCAGCTGTTAATTTTTCATTCAAGGGATGTCATGTGAGAGGAAACCAACAGCGCCACCTACTGATTAGTACACTGTATGCTTTAGGTTTCAGATTGTTTTATCGAGCGTAGTTCATGTGAGGACAGCAGTTTAATTTCTCATGTATTTATAGTTAGTCCAGAAGAAACTTCTTCAGTTCAGTTGCTTTAGCATACTGTTTTCTGTGGGAAAGTTTAATGGAGTAGGAAGAAGACAAGGACACGGGGAAGTTGGAAGTCTGCAAAAATTGTGGATGATTGATTCCTGTGCTTTCCAAGAGTTTATATCATGCTTGCTCTCTTGATGACCATTACTGATTGATGATATATGTGTAAAACAGTTTATTCTATCTTCCTGTCTGTGTCTCATCCCTACTAATAATTATGGTATATAATATGGAAAAGGCAGTCTGGTCAGGTCCTGCTTTGGCACATTGTCTCAAAAATAATTAAGAGGTATAAATGAAGCCCTGAGTAGGAATGGAAGAATGGAGGAATTGAGGTCAGAAAACATGGAGTTGCAAGATCCTCCAGAATCTAGGGTCTTTTGTCATGTCTGTCAACATTGGCCACTTAGGAGCAAAACCAAAATATGAGATCACAGTTCAGCCTGTTGGCACTAAAAACCAGGACTAACGGGTTCTCAAATATGGGATAGAGTGACATTGGTGTAGGGGATATGTGGAAAGAAGTGGAGAAGAAAGGTTGGGCAAATGGTTCAGTCCGAGTTTGGGCTGAACATCAGCTGTTTGCCCCATTTGGGGAACACCCGGATTTCCCCCCACCGAACACCTTGTAATGCATTGCACACTGTACAGTGCATTCTGCACCCTGATTAGGCAAGGCTTTGTTGGGTCTGCCCCCGACCCAAAGCACCTTGTTCCCATGTTGATGGGGACAAGGGTTTCCTTCCCACAACCCTGGGCTGGGGTTGTGGGGGACTGCGGGCAGAGGCTTATAGGAATCTGGATGTCCCCTTTAAGAAGGGGGCGCCCATATCCTGCCCCTCCATGTGAATGAGTACCCCTACCCATTCACCAAAAAGGTGTCAAAAAGTAATAAAAACAGAGAGACAGTTTTTGACAATGCCTTTATTAAAAAAAAATAAAAAAACAGTGTCCCTTGGTGTAAATCCATTGTGAATCATGCCGCCCACGGCACCCAGAAAAGAAAAAAAAAATAACGCTCCGCACTTATTGACGGCTGACTGCCAAATGCCAGGACAGTGCATGCTGGGTCGGTGACGTCACAAGGGTATGCTCAGATAAGGGTCTGCTATGGATTTTTTCAATAGCCAGGTGCCGGCAATTGCAATGGTGAGTCAGTTTAAATGTGATTTGACACATTTATTTTTGCTGCAGCATGTTCTATATATGCTATACATGTGCCAGTTTATAGGCAGACTAAGGGGACCTCCGGGTACTATAGTTAAAGGAATTTTTCATTTTTAGTGTTGCACTTTAAGCATCATTAAAATCACTGTGCCTAAAAAAAATATAATTTTTTTTTAAAAAATTGCATTGATCCCCAGGGCAGTACCATACCCCCCTACCCCTTTTATGGCCAATTGCTTGCATACAAGCCTTCAAAATGGGCACTTTTGATTCTCATGTTCAGCTCCCATAGACTTTAATGGAGTTCACTGTTCAGGGCAGAACTTTTCACCTGTTCAGGAGGGAGGTGTATTTTCCCACAAGCAGTACCCAACCTATTTTTTGCTAATGCTTCAGATAAAAAAAAACAAGGGGGTGGAAAATGCTGTTCAAAAATATATCTTTCAGTCTTATACTGTATATATGATAAAGGATCCTGAGTAATGCTACATACTGTTAAAAGAGCACATTGAAGATCGTCTGTTCACTTTGATCTCCTAACTCCTAGCTCCTAACTCTGTTTAGGTAGCCTTCTTCTATTGATCTAACAGATTGACCTAACCTGAATAAAACATAACTTAACTGCTTAAATAGGGAACCAAATGAGCTAAATTACTTACTTGGTGGATACCTGGCAGGAATTGAACCCAACTACTCAGGACATTACCAATTATTTCCACCCTTACTCTACATATTTAAAATTGACCACATATTTATTTGGCCAATCCTGGTCTCCTAAGCTGCTTCAGCTAAAATAGTGGCTTGGTCAGATCATTTCTTCATGGCCATGATCCTGTCATATATCCATAGCAACCTAAGAACATATTTGTGATGCCTAAATAAAGTACTGATATTTTCATGTTAAGGCATCTACCCCCCCCCCTCCCCAGTCAATCCATGGGTTGCGCATAAGGTCATTATATGTGAACACCTAACTCAAATCACTTCAAGGGTTAAACATCATCATAATCTACACATCACACATCATACAGTTAGATTGTGAATTACAAACTTTAATGTAGACACAATAACTCAGCCTGATCAACACTACTGCTGGGTATCACACCCAAAGCCCAAAAAAGGTTCTCCAGGCAGTGGTGTATTTTGATTTTCTGCTGCCCTAGACCAGACTAAAATTAGGCACCCCCATGTAAATTTGCCCCAGCCCTTGTTTGACCACTTTATGACCGCCCTATAGCAGTTTTACTGCTACAGGGTGGTCGCTGTGCAGAATCATATATATATATATATATATATATATATATATATATATATATATATATATACATGATTCTGCACTTCTGGGTTACCAGTGTGAGCACATGCCACTGGTGGCTTATTCCCACTGTGATTTTACACAGTGGGAGTTGATCAGTGGGTCCCGCGGACTTGATGTCCGCTGTACCCCCCGATCATTCGGTACTCTGGCAGAATGACAATGTAAACAAGGCAGACTGTCATTCTGTGAGTACAGAAGACATGGATCCTGTGTTCCAGTAAAGCAGGAACATCGATCCAGGTCTTTATGAAGTGAAAGTACCTCCCCCACAGTTAGTAAACACTCCCTAGGCACACAGTTAACCCTTTGATTGCCCCTGATGTTAACCCCTTCCCTGGCAGTGCATTTTTTAGTACTGATCACTGCAATAATGTCACTTGTACCCAAAAAGTGTCAAAAGTGTGAGTTAGGTGTCCGATTTGTCTGTCACAATATTACAGTCCTGCTATAAGTCGCTGATTGCCACCATTACTAGTAAAGAAAATAAATGTAAAAAAATGAAATAATAATGAGAGAGGGGAAAGAGAAAGTGATAGAGACCCCCTAGCCCTACCTGCTGTCACTTTTGTGACCCCCTGTCTGTGGGTAGGTGTGTATGATGCACCTACCTCCCACACATCCTCGTCTTTGCCCCCTGGGTCCTCGGTCAGCCCATCTTCCTACTAATGTCACAGCTGGGAGCAGAGAGGAGGTTGGAGATGGAGTGCAGGCTCTGGAAGGTACCAGGAATGCTGCACCCACTGCTGCTCAGGTCAGGATGGCAGTGGAAGCCTTCTCCCTCCTGGACTATAGGGTCTAGCCAGCCTCATGCTGGTGCCGCTCGCCTTCGGGGCTGCCTGCTCACTGTCTGAAGACACCGCAGCTCAGCAGCAGCTGCTGCTGTCAGCACCGGATTTGGAAATTTACCTCTGCTGCCCTGTACCCTGCCTCCAATGGACAGGTGGGATTCTCCATGACGAGGGGATCAACTTGGCAGATGCTTTGGGCCCCACGAGCACCAGTTGCGGAGGAGGAGGAGGAAGTTGAATCCTCTGCTTTGAATGCTGAGCAGGACCAGGGAGTTGTGGCTGTGGCATCACTGGTTGCTAGATGCCAGGTGGCTCTAGCAACTAGTAGAGTTTCAGGTTGAGGTGGGGCAGTGCCAGTGCTACAGCGGCTTAGTCTGCCAATTACCTGCATTCCAGATGTGTCATTTTCATTGCTGGACATGTGGTCACCCTAGTGGGGGGGGGCAGCAAAAAAGCGACGCCCTAGGCTTGGCAGCCTAGGCCAAGATACAGCACTGCCTCTAGTAATCCATCACAGCCCCATAGCTGAAATTCAGACATTTTTGCAAGATAACCATCCACTCAGATGAACTAAATCACATATGAATATCCTTGAATGTCCAATTACACCCACGGAAATCAAATCGACTATAGGGTAAGCCAAACTAACCTCAGCTACAAGTCCAGACTAATTCTTTGTCATATATAGAGTTGAGCGAACCTCTGGAAGTTCGGGTTCTGCTGGTCCGTCCGAACTTCGGGACAAAGTCCGGGTCCGGGTCCGGACGGAACCCGAACGATCGCACGGACAACGAACCCCATTGAAATCAATGGGGACCCGAACTTTTATGCACAAAAATGGCTGTAACAAAGTCCTGGAAAGCCCCAGAGGGCTGCAAAAGGAAGTAAAATGGGGGTAAGGGTAGGGCAAGTGCCCTACAAAAAAATGGGGACAGGGAAATAACTTTAAATATTTTTAAAAAAATAAAAACATAAAAAAAGCAAAAATGGAGGTGAATGTGGATCATCTTCAAACTGTGTCTGAAAAGTATTAATTAATGGTAGAAGCCATATAACTGTTCTAAA
>BLSH010135180.1:190962-206510 GCA_018402905.1 Glandirana rugosa
AACACGATCCCCCCCCCCCCCCCCCCAAATCACCCCATTTTGGAAAGTAGACATCCCAAGCTATTTGCTGAGAGTCCATGGAATATTTTATATTTTGTCACAAGTTTCGGGAAAACTGACATTTTTTTTTTTACACAAAGTTGTCACTAAAGGATATATTGCTCACACGTGGCATGGGTATATGTGAAATTACACCCCAAAATACATTTTGCTGCTTCCCCTGAGTATGAGGATACCACATGTGTTAGACTTTTTGGGAGTCTAGCCACATATGGGACTCCAAATCCAATCACCGCCTTCAGGCTTTCTAAAAAATGGTGATTTTACTCCTCACTACCTATCACAGTTTTGGAGGCCCTGAAATGTCAATATAGCACAAAACCCCTCAAATAACCCCATTTTGGAAAGTAGACACCCCAAGGTATTTTCTAGGCATGATGAGTATTTTGCAGCTCTCATTTGTTTTGAAAAATTAAGAAAGAAAAGGAAAATGTCTTTTTTTTCATTTTTCAATTTTCAAAACTTTGTGACAAAAAGCGAGATTTGCAAAATACTCAGCATGCCTCTCAGCAAATAGCTTGGCGTGTCTACTTTCCAAAATGGGGTCATTTGGAGGGTTTTGTGCTATCTGGGCGCATTTTATGGCCTCCAAAACTAACTGTGATAGGTGGTGAAGAGTGAAATCAAAAATGTACACCCTTAGAAAGCCTGAAGGCGGTGCTTGGTTTTTGGGGTCCTGTACATGGTTAGACCGCCAAAAAGTCTCACATATGTGCTATCCCCATACTCAGGAGAAGCAGCAGAATGTGTTTTGGGGTGTAATTTTACATATACCCGTGGCATGTTTGAGCAATATATCATTTAGTGACAACTTTGTGGAAAACAAATTGTCATTATCCCAAAACTTGTGGCAAAATAGAAAATATCCCATGGACTCAACATGCCTCTCAGCAAATAGCTTGGGGTGTCTACTCAGGAGAAGCAGCAGAATGTGTTTTGGGGTGTAATTTCACATCTACCTATGGCATGTTTGAGCAGTATATCATTTAGTGAAAACTTTGTGGAAAAAAATGTTTGTCATTTTACCAAAACTTGTGGCAAAATATAAAACATTCCATGCACTCAACAGGCCTTTCAGGAAATATCTGGGGGTGTCTACTTTCCAAAATGGGTCATCTGGGGGGGGTTGTGCTATCTCAGTATTTCATGGCCTCTGAAACTGTGATAGGTAGTGTGGAGTGAAATCAAAAGTTTACGCCCTTAAAAATCCTGAAGGCGGTGATTGTTTTTTGGGGTCCTGTACACGGCTAGGCTCCTAAAATGTCTTACACATGTGGTATCCCCGTACTCAGGAGAAGCAGCAGAATGTATTTTGGGGTGTAATTCCACATATACCCATGGCATGTGTGAGCAATATATCATTTCAGTGACAACTTTGTGTAATTTTTTTTGTCATTTTTCAATCACTTGTGACTAGAGTTGAGCGAACCCGAACTGTAAAGTTCGGGTTCATACCGAACTTTGGGGTGGCCGTGACCCAGACCCGAAACTGGACATTTGAAAAAAAGTTTGGGTTCGAGTTCTGGGTTCCGGTATTTGATCACGCATGTTGAATAGCTGCAGGGCAGCCAATCAACAAGCGTTTCACTGGTTTGCCCTTAGAAGCCATCACAGCCATGCCTACTAATGGCATGGCTGTGATTGGCCAGTGCATCATGTGACCCAGCCTCTTTATAAGCTGGAGTCACTTAGTGCTGCATGTTGCATGCTCTCTGGGTAGTGTAGGGAGAGGATGCTGCCGGTGCTGTGAGGGACAGATTGCAGATAGATAGATAGGTAGAGATTACTACTACTACTGCTTTTAGGGATAGATTGCAGATCTCATCCTGCATTACAGAACGATCTGACTGGACTAGGTAGAGTCTACTGCTTAGAGGGACAGATTATTGTTCTAAAATCATCTTCTAGTTCTATAGGGTCTGGTTCCTGCTGTTGCTGTAAGGGACAGATTATTGTTCTAAAATAATTTTACTTCCTTTTGCAGCCCTCTAGCACTTTCCAGGACTTTTTTACAGTCATTTTTGTGTCGAAAAGTTTGGGTCCCCATTGAATTCAATGGCGTTCGGGGGAAAATTTCGGGTCAAGTTCGGTACCAAACCCGGACTTTTTTCCGAAGTTCGGCCGAACCCACCGAACCCGAACATCCAGGGGTTTGCTGAACTCTACTTGTGACAAAAAAAAATATGCAATGGGCTTAACATGCCTCTCAGCAAATTCCTTGAGTTGTCCACTTTCCAAAATGGGGTCATTTGGTGGGGTTTTGTACTGCCCTTCCATTATAGCACCTCAGGAAATGAGATAGGCAGTCATAAAATAAAAGATGCGTAAATTCCAGAAAATGTACCCTAGTTTGTAGACGCTATAACTTTTGCGCAAACCAATAAATATATGCTTATTTACTTTTTTTTTTTTACACAAGACATGTGGCTGAATGCATTTTGGCAAAAATGTAGGACTAAAATTGAGTTTATTGTATTTTTTTAATAACAAAAAGTTAAAAATATGATTTTTTTCAAAATGTTCATTCTTTTTTAGTTTATATCACAAAAAATAATAAATACAGAGGTGATCAAACACCCCCAAAAGAAAGCTTGATTTGTGGGAAAAAAAGGACGTAAATTTTGTTTGGGTACAGGATTGTATGACCACACAATTACCAGTTAACCACTTCAGCCCCGGAAGGATTTCCAGCTTTAGGACCAGAGCCCTTTTTGCGATTCGGCGCTGCGCCGCTTTAACTGAAAATTGCGCGGTCGTGCGACGTTGTACCCAAACGAAATTTGCGTCCTTTTTTCCCACGAATAGAGCTTTCTTTTGGTGGTATTTGATCCCCTCTGCGTCATTTCTGATCGCCGCTATAAACAAAAGAAGAGCAACAATTTTGCAAAAAAACCCAAATTTCTTACTTTTTGCTAAAATACAAATCCAAAAAAAAAATATATAAAAAAACATTTTTTTTCACCGTTTTTGGCCGATTTATATTCTTCCTCATATTTGCAATAAAAAAAAATCGCAATTGGCGTTTATTGATTGGTTTGTGCAAAAGTGGTCGCGTTTACGGATGATGAGAATTCATTTTTGGGGTTTTTATTTTTTTTATTTTTTACTAGTAATGGCGGCGATCTGCGATTTTTAGCGGTACTGCGATATTTCAGCGGACATGTCGGACCATTTTGACACTTTTTTGGGACCATTGGCATTTATACAGCGATCAGTGCTATAAAAATGCACTGATTACTGTGTAAATGCCATTGGCAGTTAAGGGGTTAACCTGCAGGGGGTGCTCTAAGAGTTAACTGTGTTCCCTGGGCGTGTTCTAACTGTGGGGGGACTGCCCTAGCTGGGGAAGGGAAGTGGTCACAGCCTCCGTATACAGGAAGGCTGTGATCACAGCCCTTCCCCTTCACAGAATGGAGGTCCGTGTTTACATACACGGACTTCCGTTCCTTCACTCCAGGGGGGCCTTTGCGGGTAGCCGGTGGCAATCGAAGCCGCCGCACCCGCTCCCTGGCCCTCCCCGAACACAGTGAGCACACGGACGCGCCTCCGGCGGCGTGCGCACGCTCACAGTGCGCGTTATCGCAGCCGCCGTCGTATGATGACGATTTGCGGTAACGAACCACCTTGTCGCCGTCAACCTGCGGTTGGCGGTCGGCAAGTGGTTAAAGCAGCACAGTGCCAAATTGTATAAAGTGCTTTAGTTATTAAGGGGGTAAATCCTTATGGTGCTGAAGTGGTTAAAGAGTCATTGTAATCATTTGATGAAGATTTTTCTTTTGTTATGCACATGTCTAGTCAGATCCTTGACAGACAGATCTACTCTGCTTTACACAATCTCTTTTGCTGGCTGTCACTGTGCTCAGTACAGGGAAGCATATAGTCTTGTACAGCACACCGCTGTGATAAGAATCTGGTGCCTCAGCCCAAGATCATTTATCTCTGGCTTAACTGAGAATTCTCTGTAATACGAGCTGAATGTTCAAAGACAGTTCTGGCTCATTGACATGTGATCTGCGCCAGCATAGCTCTGTACCCAAGCCAGGCCGTTACAGGGATCTCCTTCATGGGCTTACTTACCTTAAAAGAGGGGGAGCATGCAAAATGCGGTGGCTATGGTGCAGAGGCTCTGTTGGCCTACAGATTTATATTGGTGTATTCAGGGTGCAATGGTGACTTATTTATAAATAAGGATGTTTTTAGCTAAACAAAGGGCACAGGCACATTATACTAAATATTATAAAGGGTATTTATTTATTTAGTTTAGTGACACTTTGAAAATCACGCTTAGTTACATGTAATGACTGCTTACAATCAATCCATACTAAAACTATGCAGAAGTTTTGTTACATGTGAAGCCCACCTGGGAGTTTTGTCTGCTTCATTATTTTATATACTATAGACTTGAACTACAAATAAAGCTTTGATTCCACACATTCTTAAGCACTTCTCATCTTCTCTATTGCCATAATTTATTTTGTTCTCATAAAAAACGCTTTTCAGCACACATGATCACCTGCAAGGATTAGTCTTGAACAGGGAGACATTGTTCTCCACAAAGTTACATTAGTTGAAGATATCTGAATCTGGTTTAAAGGTTGGCTACATTTCACAGGCTTTATTTTAATGGAAAATTAACTTTGCGTAAAATAAAGGGCTCAGCTTGGTGAACAAAATTTACTGGAGTGCACAAATTCATTTTCCATACATATCATATTAGCATGCTACACAATTTATTTATCCAGTTCCTTCAATAACTTAAATTACTAAAGAGCATCAAATGCAAATGCTTTGAAAAGCAGTCCTTTTATTCCATCTATTTTATGTTGAATGATATTCCACTAACAACCCTCAGGAATCCCATAGAACTTTTAATATTTGTTTTTATATTTGGAAAACAAAAAATGAACAACACGGCACTAGTGATATAGTGATATCATTATATCAATTAATTATTTTATTTATTTATTTGTGGCAACTGATCAAATTTGGTTTTTTCAATAGATTTTTATTGATTTTATAAAACAGAAAGATTGCAAGAAGAAACTGTACAATGGTAGAGCTGATGACAAATATACCAGTGAAAGTCAGAGGAAATACAGCACAGGGATGTACATACACATTGCCAGAATCCTCGCCCCCAGAGTACCTTACTGCCCAGTTGGCGGGTGAAGGGGATAGTTAGGAAAGCCTCTGCTAGAGGGCCTCCGTCGACACACCAAATGGGCTCAAACTGTGTCAAGCGAAGTATGCCTCCATAAAGGTCTCCCAGGGAGTGGTAGGGGGAGGAAGACTAAGTTTTGGACTTGAGAGAGGGAAATCCCTTATGACAATCTGTGTAGGCTAGGAATGAGCCATCGTCCATATGTGGAATGTGTGAGGGGACAGGGTCCCCTTTTACCCAACACCGGGTGTACGATTAAACATCAAAACATTGTACTTTCATATAGGAGAGAAGAAGAGAGAAAGGGAGAAATAGGAGAGAAAGTGGAAGAGAAAGACAAAGCCAAGCACCAGAAGAACAGAGGGATAGTTGTTACTTGCTAACTCCCGGGATCAGGGAGATTCCCATGTGATTGGCCCAGGTATCCCAAATGGCTCTAAATTTTGGGGTAGAATTTAGGAAACGACTGACCAGTTTTTTTTTGCATCATGATCCAGAAGATCTTACATTTGCCTGCATGGAATAAAAAAACAACAAAAATCTCCTGCACTCAGATTCATCAACCAAGAGTCATACAATGTAGCAGAGAACATAGAGTGTAAGATGAAGTCTCTATGGACGTAAAGATCACTTAACACTTAATGGTCTTGCTGCCCTCCTCAGGATCATGGGCATCCAAAGGTACTAAAGAGAAAACACAAGAGAGGGGCGCACTGACCTAGTGCAATACCATTAAAACGTTTATTAAAAGTAATAGGATAAAATATATATACTCACAAACGGAGCAATTTATAAGACATCAAGTGGTAATAGTGCCTCCAAGGGTATTGCACTAGGTCGGTGTGCCCCTCTCTTGTGTTTTCTCTTTGGCTGCATGGAATGACACTTTTGTTTTTTTTCCAGGCCTTGGCAATTGTCACCTTGGCGCCCAGTAAGACAAAGTGGATCAGTTTGTGGGAGTTGTTGGAGGAATTGGGGGTGTCCACATTAAGCAAGGCGATGGTTGGGGATCTGGGCAGGAGGCAACTAGTAACTTTATTTATTAAGCTGAAGATTTTAGACCAGAACGTTCTGATTCTTGGGCATTCCCACCAGACATGAGCCATTGAGCCCCATAGGTGGCAACCCCTGAAGCATTGCGGATCTGCAGTAGGAAAGAAATTGGAAAGTCTGAGTGGCGTCATGTACCACCTGGTAGATACTTTCAGGCTTGCTTCGATTAATGAGGCATGGACAATCCCCTTAAAAGCCCTGTTGCTGACTGAATGCCACCTGTCCAGATCCCAGTGAAATTGTAAATCATGTTCCCAAGCTTTCATGTAGGGGAGTTTGTTATGCGGTTGGGCTAGCAAGTGATAGATGATGGAGATGCCCCCTCTCCGGGCCACAGGTTGGCCGTACCATTGCTCATAAGGTGTAACCATGGGGGGATTCGGTTTGGAGGTCCAGCATGAGAGAAGGAAGTGCCTGATCTGGTGGAATCTGAACCGTTTGACAGCTGGAAGTTCCAGATTACTCACACAGTGGCCTAAGATTAGCAGTCCTCTAGGGGTAAAGAAGTGTCCAATTCGGTACAGTCCCTTGTCCGTCCACCATTTGAAAGCTTTTATGTTAAACCCCATAGGGAAGTCTGGGTTGTGGAACAGATGCTCAAGAGGGCGGATTTCGGAGATGTGATGTCCCAGGTTGCTATCTCTTGGGAGAGTACCGGGAAAGAGGATGGGGGGGCGTCATTGGTGGGGGACCCAGAGGAGAAAATCTAGGGTAAAAGAAGGGGCTGTTTGTCTTTCTATTTGGATCCAGTCTGGTTTGGAGATGGTAGGTCAGTTCCCTTGGCAGGGAGACACTGAGGGCCTGTGATTTTGAGAAGTTCCCCTGTAGGCCTGAAATTTCTGAGAATTTAGCTAGTAGTTTAGAGAGGTTTGGGAGGGAAGTAAGTGGTGAAGTGATGAACAGAAGGACGTCATCTGCGAAGAGGCCACATTTGTGGATGTGGGGACCACAGGAGACTCCCTGGATGTTGGGATCAGAACATATAGCGTTGGCAAGGGTCTCGATAGCTACTCCGAATATGAGGGGGGGGCAATGGGCATCCCTGTCTGGTGCCCCATGATATTTTGAATGGGGAGGAATGATGGCCGTGAAGCCTAATCATAGCAGATGGGTATAGATGAGTATATGGCCTGGATAATGTCCCTAAACCTCTTCCCAAATCACCATGCTTCCAACAGATATGTGATATATGGCCAGGATACTGAATCAAAGGCCTTTTTGAGGTCTAGAGAGAGTATCGTACCCTTTTGCTGAGGCCCTCCCTCCCAGTTGGATTGGAGAATAGAAATGATGTCTATGGCCCTCTGAATTTGGCCGGATCCCTGATGACCTGGGATGAACCCCACCTGATCCCTGTGAATATATTGGTTTATTAATGAGGCCAAGCGGTTGGCTATTATCTTGGTGAGGATTTTGAGGTCATTGTTAATTAGGGAAATGGGTCTGTAATTTCCCACCTCCTCTGGGTTCTTCCCTGGTTTGGGGATGACTGTTATAAAAGCAGCGTTCAGCTGGGGATCAAGGGGGGTTCCCAGGGTTTTGGAGTTGAAAAATTTAAACTAAACATTTTTTTTTCTTTCAATGATTTTTATTATTAAGATAAAGCAAACATTACAGCGAAATGCAAGGGACATTGTAAAAGAATACAGTTGGGGGGGTGCCCCAGTAGAAGAATACAGACAAATGATCAAGTCTAACAACTAATGAGATCCCTGGCTGTGAGAGGGTAAGGGGAAAGCTCAGCCCCCAGGCACCCCAATGGGAACAGACTGTGCCTAAGGATGAGCCCCCCTCACCTGCCTAGGGTCTGCAGCGGAACATATAAGGGCTACCTGAGTCAATCATGTCTTATTGCCTATTAATACCAGGATACCTCCAGAGAAAGAGGTTAACCTAGACAGAAGGGGATAGGAGAAGAAGAGATCGGGATCAGCCCGGAAATAGAGAAAGGAGAAGAGGAAAGAGTGAGAAGAGGAGGTGAATAGACCTGGAGCGGTCAGTTCAGTCCAACACATGACCAGTAGAACAGGGAGACTCCCATGAATTTTGCCCAAGGGTCCCATATTGATTCAAATTGCAGAATCTTATCTAAATGTTTTGCAACAATCAGTTCTTGGGACATGATCCATGAGACCTTCTGTTTTGCTGCATTAAAGGATACCGAGGGCTGCTTCCAAGACCTTGCAATAGTCATTTTTGCTCCAAGGCAGAGGAAGAACAGCAGTGTTTGAGAACATTTAGGGATTCTTGATATTTTCTGGTTAAGCAAGGTTATAGCAGGGTCTTGAGGAATTGGTACCCCCAATACTTTACGGATCATTACAAGGAATTTGTGCCAGAACCCGCGTACGTGAGGGCAGGACCACCACGTGTGAAACATAGTGCCAACTAATTGGCAGCCCCGAAAACATAAAGGCGAAGTCCCAGGGAACATTTTTGCTAGCCTAAGAGGGACATAATACCAACTGGCAAGGATTTTTACATTCGCTTCTATTAGCAAAATATTTAGTATCCCTTTGTACGCTGACTGCAGGGCCGTAAACCATTTGTCCGGTGACATTTGTATATTCAAATCAGTTTACCATGCCCCCACATAGGCTGGTTTATCCGATCTATCCGCCAAGGCCGCATAGGCAACCGAGATACCTCCTCTCTGGTCCATGCACTCAGTGCACCAAATTTCATAAGGAGTAGGTCTGACAGGGACTCGTTGTTGATGTTGTAAGGAATGTAAAATATGTGCAATTTGAGAGTATCTAAATCCTTCCTCTTTGGGCATTTCCAGTCTGCTGATGCAGTACTGTAAAGTTATGGGTCCTGTGCTGGTGAAGAAATGTCCTATTCTGAATAGGCCTTTATTGAGCCACCACTTGAAGGCTAAAATGTTCTGTCCAGGTTGGAACGCAGGGTTGTTGAAAAGTTGACTAAGTGGCCTTATCCTAGAAATTAGAGCAGTGTGTTTATATAGTTTGTCCACCAGTGCAAGTGAGTGGGAGAGAGATGGGAAGAGTACAGCAGGCCCAGATTTAGGAGGACACCAAAGGAGGAAATCTAGTGTAAAGGAGGGGACAGATTGTCTCTCTATCATAAGCCAATCAGGCTTAGGGCCTCTTAAAAAATACTACTGAGATTTGAGTCAGCTGGGTGGCCTGGTAATACCTCCACAATCTCGGTATGCCCAGTCCCCCTTGATCTCTCCATCGATAGACGATTTCTTTAGCGCAGCGGTAACCCTTTTTGCCAAAAATTAATGCGTTCATTTTGGATTGCAGCCCCGCAAGCAAAGAACCAGTGAGGGGGATCGGTAAAGAGCAAAATAAATATAATAGCCTAGGAAGAAAGGTCACCTTAATTGCGTTTATTCCCCGTAACTAGGATAGACCACACCCCGCCCACCTTCTGAGCTCCTCAGTTAATTTTTTAAACATTGGGGGGTAATTGTCAGTAAAGAGCCTGTCTATTCTGCATGATAAGTTGATGCCTAAGTAAGGGATCTTATTTTGGCCCCAGGAAAAAGGGAAATTATTTTGAAGTTATTCTTAGGTTTTAGGAGGAATGGAGATATTAAGTGCAGACTATTTGTTAAGGTTAACCTCGAGTCCTGATATCAGACCAAATTCCCTAAGCACTTTAATAAGGGTGGGAGTAGATATTCAGGGGGCCGTGAGGAATAGTAACAAATTGTCTGCAAACAACGCGCACTTATGTTCTTGGGGTCCCCAGGTCACTCCCCTGATGTCAGGATGCGATCTGATAGCAATTGCCAAGGACTCAATGGCAAGCGCAAATATCAGGGGGCACAAGGGGCAGCCTTGCCTGGTCCCCCTCCTGATCTCCAGCTCAGCTGTGGGGTTGGAGTATAAGGCATGTAAAGTGCCCAAAAAGTTAGGGCCGAAACCCCAGTGCACGAGGACTTCAAATATATACTTCCAATTTACTGAATCAAATGCTTTCTGCAGATCGATAGAAAGCAGAAACCCATCTTGAGGGGAGCCTCGGTCCCACTGTGATTGTAGAATGAAAATAATATTGATCGCCCTTCTGGTCTGGTCAGGCCCTTGTGTCCTACTTGATCTTTGTGTATATAATTAGGTATAAAGGTAGAAAGTCTGTTCGCATAGATTTTTGTCAAAATGTTTAGGTCATTGTTAATAAATGAAATGGGCCTGTAGTTTCTAACCTCAGTTTTCCCTGGCTTGGGAATTACTGATATAAAGGCTGCATTTAAATCCTTGCTAATTGCTACCCCATCCCGGAGAGAGTTGAACATGCGTGCAAAGTATGGGGCCGGAGCTGGATTAAATTTTTTATAATATATGACCACAAAGCCATCAGGACACGGGGCAGAGTTGGATTTAAGACCTTTAATGGTATCCAAAATTTCTTCTGGGGTGATGGGAAGTTCTAGTTCTGCTACATGGTCTTGCGACAGTTTGGGGAGCGTGAAGTCTAGTAGAAAGTCCCCCAGCTTGTGTGGAAGGGACGGCTTCGTATCCTTATAAAGATGCGCATAGAACTCATGAAAGGTTTTTAATATTTTGATGGGGTTCTGGGTTAAGTCTCCTCCTTCCGTTTTAATCTTAGGGAACGTTTCGGTGCGTGTTTTAGGACTCAACTTGGCTGCTAATCTTGAACCTATTCGGTCTCTCTGGGAGTAGAACTTAGCCCCTGTCCACCGTAATTGTTTATCTGCAATCGTGGTTAGAGCTAAGTTAAGTTGGGTTCTTGCATTTTCCAGAGGTGACAAAGTGTCTGAATTTGGGTGTTTCTTGTGTGCTTTACTGATGGAAAGGAAATTCTCATTTAATTTGTGAACATCTTCCCGGCGTTGGCGTTTCAATTGAGACGAGATCTGTATCAGCTTCTCCCACAGGACAGTTTTGTGCGCTGCCCGGAGGATGGAAGAGGATACAGTTCCATCATCATTTTCAGCAAAATACTCCTTAATAGATTTTTCTATCAGGGTGCAGTGCGTAGGATTTGTTGAGAGAGATTCATTTTGCGGACCATCATAACTCTTGGGGAGCCTCAGCGTGAGGGTGACCGCCGAGTGATTTGAAAGGGGGGTGTCTCAAATTCGTGCTGAAGTTGCCAAGGGCACTACTTTGATGGCTAGAAAGATGTGGTCTATCCTGGAATAGGTGTTATGTGGGGTCGAAAAATGTGTAAAATCTTTTGAGTGGGGATTAAATTCCCTCCAGATATCTATTAACCCTTGCTCATATAATGCTTGTGCTATTTTCAGACATTGCCTAGGGGGCTTTTTATTTTTCATGGTATCCTCCTTACTTTTATCGAGTGAGAAGTCAAGAGTAGAGTTCAGCGAACCTGAATTGTAAAGTTCGGGTCCGTACCGAACTTTCGGGTGTCCGTGTCCCGAATCCGAACCCGACCTTTTGAGAAAAAGTCAGTGTTCGGGTTCTGGGTTCTGGTATTTTATCACGCATGTTGAATAGCTGCAGGGCAGCCAATCAACAAGCGTTTCACTGGTTTTCCCTAGAAGCCATCACAGCGATGCCTACTAATGGCATGGCTTTGATTGGCCAGGGCATCATGTGACCCAGTCTCTTTATAAGCTGGAGTCACTTAGTGCTGCAGTCACATGCTCTCTGAGACTCTGACTAGTGTAGGGAGAGGATGTTGCCGGTTCTGTGAGGGACAGATTGCAGATATATATATAATAACATCTCATCGATCTGATTGTGGATTAGGTAGAGACTACTACTACTGCTTTGAGGGACAGATTGCAGATCTCATCCTGCATTACAGAATGATCTGCTTTGAGGGGCAGATTGCAGATCTCATCCTGCATTACCAAAACTGCTTAGAGGGACAGATTGCAGATCTCATCCTGCATTACAGAACAATCTGACTGGACTAGGTAGAGTCTACTGCTTAGAGGGACAGATTGCAGATCTCATCCTGCATTATAGAACAATCTGACTGGACTAGGTAGAGTCTAGTGCAGATCGCATCCTGCATTACAGAACGATCTGACTGGACTAGGTAGAGTCTATTGCAGATCTCATCCTGCATTTCAGAATGATCTGACTGGACTAGGTGGATTCTACCTCTTAGAGGGACAGATTGCAGATCTCATCCTGCATTACAGAACAATCTGACTGGACTAGGTAGAGTCTATTGCAGATCTCATCCTGCATTACAGAACGATCTGACTGGACTAGGTAGCGTCTACTGCTTAGAGGGACAGATAATTGTTCTAAAATCATCTCCTAGTTCTAAAGGGAGATATATAGGGTCAGGTTCCTGCTGTTGCTGTAAGGGACAGATTATTGTTCTATAATCATCTCCTAGTTCTAAAGGGAGAGGTTCCTGCTGGTCCTATAAGGGACAGATAATTGTTCTAAAATCATTGCCTACACTGCCACGGTCACGGCCTAGTCAACCTCTAGGCTCCTACTCCACATCCACCCCCTTCCCATTTTTATTTTTGTTATTTGATGTTAAGTTATTTTCCCTATTCCCATTTTTTATAGGGCACTTGTCCTACTCTTACCCCCATTTTACTTCCTTTTGCAGCCCTCTAGCACTTGCCAGGACTTTTTTACAGCCATTTTTGTGCCTAAAAGTTCGGGACCTCATTGACTCCAATGGGGTTTGGGGTCCGGGGTCAAGTTTGGGTAACGTTCGGTACCGAACCCGTACTTTTTCGTGAAGTTCGGCCGGACCTGTCAAACCCGAACATCCAGGTGTTCGCTCAACTCTAGTCAAGAGGGACATTTGTGTCACCGCCCAGGATCACTGATCCACGAAAGTGAATGGTGAGGGTATGTAGCAGTTGGTCCATAAACTTCTTTTGGCCTTTATTAGACGCGTAATACGAAACATACATAAATGCTTGACCCCCTATTGTGCCTGATACCAGAATAAAGCACCCACCCGGATCCCTAATTATGTTATCCTGCGAGAAGTGTAGGTGTCTTGCCAGGCAGATGGCTACTCTTCTCGTTTTATACAGGCATTAGCCAAGAAAAATGGGGTAACATTTTTATGGATAAAGGTAGGATTGTAGGTAGCTGGAAAGTGAGTCTCCTGCAACAGGATGACCTCTGTCTTTAAAGAATGATAAAAATTAAAAAGCTTTTTACGCTTCATCGCTGAGTGTAGACCCTGGACATTGTGGAAGAGGATGTGCAAATTTGGGATGTTATATGAGAGACTGTTCATGGACCAGAGAGGGAGCAACACTCTAGTCCTTACCATAAAATCAAAAGAGCGTAGCAGCCCTCGGACCTTCCCGCATAAACAGTTGATTCGCCTGGCCATGTGAGGATCCTTAGCTAACAGAGAATATCTCTGTTGCGAAGAGGAGTGGCTCCGGGAAATTGAAGAGAGAAAAAAGATAAAGAAGAGAGATATACATGAATATGTAACTTGAGACAAACAATAAAAAAAAAAAAAAAAACATTAGTAGAAATAGTAATATTCAGTGGGAGCCAGAGGGGTCTCAGCTCCTCCTGCACCGAGAGCACTCAGAGTCGGATGGAGGCGCATTGCTGCTGCCCCGGAGAAACCATCTTAAATAAAATATAACCAATAGCATAAAAACAAGAAATGAGCACCCAGTTCCGCCAGGGGAAGCTTCCAAGGAGGGGAAACAGCCGGCCCCCGTAGAACAACCAGGGTGTAGGCTGCGCCCCCCCCGCAAGAAGATTCTACAGGTATCCCAGGCAGCAACAGTCAATCCAAACAACAAATTAAAAGAGATGAGCAGATCCCTGTGAGTCCCTGAAAACATTTTCAAAATCAAATGCCTGTTTGGATTAAATCATAGGGATTATGGGAAAGTTACGTCAAGCCATTAGGTGGTTGATCATAGTCTGGGCTCGGGAGCTTAAACAAACGTAGGGTATTAAAGCCAGACTAAAAGAGCAGTTGACCTCTTAAGTTTTTTAAGATGTAAAAATAACAAACTGTCGCCAACAAGCTCAGGACAACGGGTTTCCCCCTGTGGGAAAGCAATAGGGGGTCGCAGAAGGAACAATAAACCAAACTATTAACTCCAGGTTCTACTGAGTGGAGTGGGAAAACACGGAGACAAATCCGAGGGCAAGGGAAAAGCAACTGGACAAAATGTACTAATCAGTCTGGATCCATCAAGGAGGGTTAGCATCTTTGGACCTCTTCATCTGTTGTTTTTGCCAAACTGTGGTCAAGGGGCTTGGAGGAGGGGGTCTTTTTGAAGAAACAGCAGATCCTCTAGGAATAGCTGGAGGTGGAATCTCTTGAGTGATGAGGCCTAGTTGTAGAAGTAGTCGCTCCCCATCGGTAAAGGAGGAGAATCCATAAGAGATATTTTTGTAGGAAAAGTTCAAGCGGAAGGCAAAGGACCACCGATAAGAGATTTCCTTCTGAGATAGAACTTGGAGCAGGGGTTTTAGAGAACGTCTTTTCTGGACTGTAAATGGAGAGATATCTGCAAAAATTTGTATTTGATGACCTTGAATGGAAAGGCTATCTGCCTACTCATAATTTCTTCTTTTGTGATGTAGTAATGTGATTTTATGTTAATGTCCCAGGGAATACCATCAGCACGTGGAGGGCCCTATGGGCTCTATCTAATTCCAGCTTACTTTCAGGGATTTCTGGAATAAATTTTTTATTAATATACTTTTCTCCTCTCGCCTTTCAGGACAGCACCATGGAGAAAGCGTAGCTCCACCTCTTACAGGAAACACTGCCGTGTCAACGCCCCTTTAAAAGCGGCTGCTTCCACCATGCCCTCAGTCTTAGTGTTTCCTCCGTCATGGTGGAAGCGCTGCTGGGGAACTAAGAGAGGGAGCTGCGCTCTTTGGTTAGGAGGTAGTCTCTCTGAGGAAAGGTACCTTGGACCAGCCCAGCACCTCCTTGATCGAGCAGGGGGTGTTCCGGTGTCCTCTCCTCTTCTGGCTCATAGGAGTGATAGCCAGCCGGGAGGGTCTGCTCCTAGAGTCCAGGGCCGCGGTTGTGGTGTGTATACCGAGCAGGGGCTCGGTATATCGGACTGGATCCCGGAGCAGCGGGTGACGCGGCTTCCGGGGGGCGGGACTTCCGGCGGGGGCGTAGCGGCGAGTAGTTCCGGCCGCTGGAACGCAGGAGGAGGGGGCGGGTCATCTGGCTGGGGCTTCCTTCCGGTCTTCAGCGTGGAGACGCGGGAAGGAGGACTTGTTTAAAGGAGGCCACGAACGATCTCTGCGGTGCAGCAATGGAGGTCCAGGTAGTGGAGATGGCGGATGCAGGCGCTCCTATCCCCAGCCAGGCCCAGGTAAGAGAG